>JAAGNO010016526.1:6602-31677 GCA_033439905.1 Ceryle rudis | reverse complement strand
GGCTTGAGGGTGTTTAAGAAAGAAGGGAAAAGGCGAGGAGAAAAGGCGGTCTTCGCATTTACTTGGTAATCCCCGCCCCCGACATTTACTCGGAAGATGTCTGCTTAGAGTACCGCGAGAAGCTGGCGAATTCTATGTCAACACACACCAGTAATGCAGATAAAGCGCAAAGATTTAAGGGAATTTTGGGCACAGCCTCACTTCTTTAGTAGTTTTTTTTTCATTTGCAACTAAAAGGGGAGGGTTTTTTTTTTTTTGGTGTCTTGCCAGGCACTCACGCCAACCCCGAAATATAAAATCAACTGCTGGAGAAAGGTTGTGACAATGGCATTAACTGCCTGGAATTTAATTTTTTTTCTTGTTTGCACTCAGAAACACATTTTACAAGTGCTTTAGGCAAAACAAACCTAAATTATTAGAAGTGTTAAAAATTCAGAGCTTTGCAAACATTTAAGCTTATTTCTCACAATTTTTCAAGAAAGCTCTTTAAAAATCCACCCACTTACAATGAAAACCCAACTCCCTATTCCCTTTTAATAAAAAATAGACCTTAAAAAAGAAATAAAATCTGATCACTATTGTTTGAAAGCACTCGAAAGCAATAAGATGGTCACAAGACTTGATCTGACTGTTCTGCCCCTTTACAAACTCAATAAAGCTTGCTTTTTATGACTGATTGCTGTGCTGTATTAATCCCCTAGCATATAAAACAGGCCTATTGGAGACTGGGACTGCACTGGGGGAGGACAGGGAAGCTGTTGTGTTCTGCGAATTAATCCATCTAGGAAAATCAAAAGCCAGCCCTTCACAATACAGTAATCAGCATGTTCTCCACTCTGAAAGCCCCACATTTCCCATTTAGAAAACACAACTATTGCTCCATTATGTACTGAAACACACAAACCCCTTTTATTAATTTGTGTTTGTTATTATTCAGCTTATATTTATGGCTTAGTTCTATTCCAGTGGTGGAACAGAATTGGTGGGTATATAACCATCAAGCAAAAAAAAAAAAAAAAAGAAAAAGAAAAAACCAAAAACAACCAACCCTGGCTATTCCCAACTGCTTAAAAGGAAAAAGGGACTCCCACTGCTTTTACCACAACCAAAGTTCTTTCTGGATTTGCTTTGTGAACAGGATTTTAACTCTTTATTACCCTAAATAAAAGGAAATTCTTTGCATTTTTTCCCCTACACAGAAAGTTCACTTTTCAGGATAATAATGTTGTTTTCTTTTGGTTTTTTTTTTTTGTTTGTTCTCCCCCCCTTCTCACTTATCTAACATGAGTTTCTTTTGAGTAGTGGTGCTAAAAGTAAAATGTTTGAAATGTTATAGTTACTCAATTGAAAATGACTTCACTTTATTTCTAGGTGCCATTATTTGATGCTCCTTTGTTGGTAAGTTTTAATTCTTTCCTTTAAAAGTTGAATGATACAGACTTCCAAACAAGAAAAACGACAGCCCCCCCCTTTTTTGGGGGCCATTTAGGTGTTGGAATACAAATTTTCTATTCTGTTATGGAGTTCAAGATGAAAAAAAACACATAAAACCCACCTGTAAATCTTACATGACACAGTAATTAAATTGCTAAATGAATTCTGGCCTAAATACAAGAATTAAGGTTTATGGGAATTATTGAGAAACCACAATCTGACAGACCATGTCCTCAAGAAGAACCGAAAACATACATCCTTTTCCATTCAGCTAGCAAAAGGCACCTATGTGTGTAAGAAATGACTTTATAAACAATCCCTTAAACACAACAGTTTTCAACATCCACTAAAATGTTCCTGTCAAATTACTTTTGAAAAGTAAATAAAGCACTTTCCTAATATCCTTATCTTTGCTAAAACAAAGAACACTTCTCCCATTTGTTTTTAAAGTAAGAAGTCAGTAAAAGCAACAGAAGTTACAGTCGTTGGTCCTATTGCTATTATTCCTTTATATACATCCTTCACCTAATAAATGGCTAAGGACAGCAGTTTTATGTCATTGCCGTTAAGACCAACTGGTGACTAGAGGCCCGTAGGTCAACTCCGTAGTCCCACCTGCTCAGCATGGTCGATACTGAAATCTTATGGTTGACTTGCAAAGATGTTAGTAGTCTGGCTATACTCGCCAACAGTTTTAAGTATAACTATGGACTTCTCACAGCTCAACGTACCATGGGCTTTTTTTTTTTTCCCATTTTAAAATAAAAAAAATGTAATAGAAATAGCTGATGCACGTGGCTGAACGTCTGTTATACCTACATGTGGTTTTAGGACATAAACTTGCCCTTCCTTTTCAGAATGGGATTAAATGATGACAACAACATGAACGATTTAACGGCTCTGGGTCCTTCCTGTTAGACACAACTGAAGATAAGCAAATGACAGCAATGATAAACAAGCGCTACTGATATTAAGCTGTAATTCCTGTTTTGCTTATGCATGGAGGATTGCATTTCTTGGCTACCGGGGTAAAGCTATGGCACACACAGAGTTAACTGTGCCCCCCACTCCCACCCCCCTTTCTTCACCCCCCTTCTCCCCCCATCTCATTCATGCCACATTCCACAGTGGCAGGGTCCAACAACAATATAGGAGGGTACCCAAAATGAAGAGGCAGGGCCTTCCATTCTTCTGCCTCTCTTGAATTAATTAACTGGAAATGAGTTTTGTCAATGTTTTGGAAAGGCAGAGGGGTGAAAAGAAACTGCTAGAATTAATCACAGTGAGAAACTACCTCTTCAGCAGTCTGCCAGAGTTCAGAAAACCCATGAGAAGTGCAAAATAAAAGGAAAGTGGGCTGACTTACCATCCAAAGGAACAAATAAAATTCAAACAAACACCCAAGTCTCCAAAACAGAGACATGCCCCAGTGCAAAGGAATGTAGCATCTGTTGCCACAACAGCTTCAGCTTTGTTTTTAATATACTTGTCATGAGGACTGAAAGGTAACAAGGTAGAAAAGACGATTTACTAATAATTTAAATACACAGAAGGCATGTTGTGTTTAATTCGCTAAATATTTATGTACATCCAATGTTCCACTGATCCTTACCTGAGTAGATAGATTAAAGCACCATGACTGAGAACGAGTAACGTTCATTTGTTTAGCCCCGACTCAGCACAGATCTTTTAAACAGAGAAGGCAGACTGCAAAGCAGTTATTTCTTTGTTGAGTTTTTAATGACAGTTATCTCCAGGTTCAGGAACAGAAACTGTAACAACTCAGTACTGCACACACGGCACCTTTGTACTAATGAAACCAGACACTTGTACAATTTCAACCATCTGAAAAGAAGGCTCTTTTCCATAAATTATTTTACCTAGGGGTTTAGAAAACGTGTAGATGTCCTTTTCTTAACAAGAGTGAAGCAGAAGTTTCCTGGGCAGCTTTTCTGAGAATGAACATAACTTCCATCAGACTGGAAATAAATCAAAAGAAATCTTGATTGCCTGCACAGGGAAAAATATTTTAAAAGAGAAATCCTCTTTTAGTGATCGAACCGTTCTACGTTTTTCATTCACAAGGGTCTTTTCCTGACAGATCTCAGAATTAACTTGTCATCTTGTTTCTCTATCTCTAAACCCATACTCTGAAGGGCAGAGTTGTCTGCCAGCCCCTTCTCCTCCATCTGTGCAATAAGCTCTTGGTTTCTCTTGTTCTGTTCGGTGAGATTTCGGATTGCATATACTGCCCACTGGTTCACAACTGTTGGACAAAGTTAAGGATCAATTCTTTACTTAAAGATGAAACAATGCTTATTTCCATTTATTATTCCATTCCCATGCTTCTGCCACCCCCCACCTAACTCCCACTCCCATCCCTCAAACCCCCCAAAACGGTAGAAATCACGGGTTAGAAAAAGACAGACATTTACAGGCAATGACTCCGAGCCTGCAAATACTTGCATATGAGGTAATTTAAGTTTAAATGAGCTACATCCATTAACTTCAGGCATGTTTACTAGGTTTTATCTCAAATTAAAACAAAGCACAGGTGAACTGCAGGAATTAAAAAGGACATTGTTTTAAACCAAAATTACAGTTAATTGAAATGTTCCAATCATCTTCCTAGTGAGATGAAAAAAAAGTCAGTCGCTGTGTTTTTGATCCGAACACTTCCACACTGCACTTCCAAGACCTGGAAAACAACATGACCTGTAAATCAGGTACAAGAAAGAAGACACCTATTATTTTCACTGTACAAGTTGAAGAAATGTAGAAAAAGAGAAACACATTTTACGCAGATTAAGAACTGAAAATGGCAGAAATAATGTGGGAGACACTTGAAAGTATGTACCTTTTAATGTTATCTGAACCTGGTTCTTTGTGTTTGGGTGCTTTGACAAGCTTGCCAACAGAACAGATGCTAAGATCACCAGCAGGTAGCTCCTGCTCATGTTTAAATGGGCACAAGCTGCAACTCATTCACCTTCTAAGGTGGTCCCTTGAGGCCAGGACTGAGGCACGTCAGGGCCATAGACAAAGGATTTAAATTCCCAGGATTATCAGTCAGGCATCTTCTAAGTGAACTACGGCGTTCATTTTATGAAGTGTCAGAAACGTTAGTCCCAACTCTGCAGCTGAAAAGCTCTGTTATGATACAATCTTCCCCAAGCTCCCCATATGGGAGGCAACCCATTCTGAATCACACAAAAGTGGTTTGCCTGCAGGGCACCAATTATTTACTACATGTAGCTTCACATCCAGTAGAAGAATATGCATAATTTACTTATCTCCTTGACGCCTTTCGGGTTGGACAGTATCTAAGCACAGAGATAAGATAGTGTTCTCGGGGGCATTGGCCAGGGGGTGACAACTCCTCAGTTGTGGAAGATGGGAACTTCAGCCAAAAGAGTAAAATCCAGGAATTGCGCTTTCTTAGACCATCCATCGCAACAGCATTTGGAAAGCCCAGTATCACCGCGTGCACATTCTTACAGTAGCAGTCTTGCTATTTTCTCTCTGCCTCCTGCACTGGTTGTTGAGGGTACCTTGCTGCTACCTCCAACTACCCCTTAAAGGTTACACACTTCCAGCAGAGGCAGTCTCTCACTCTGGGTGCACCAGCCGATGTGGATGAACACCACCATGTAGTAGGAGCAGCATTCTTGATGCAGGACCCAGTCCTGCCTTCCCATTTTAAGAGACAGGCAGTGATGTTATCACATGAAAGCCTCAACGGGTGAACACGACAGAGACTATCAATGCATTCTCTTGTCTGCGAGTGCATCAATACTATAGTTGAGTGAAAAGACAAGTGCCAAGCTACATTTAAGTTAAATAAACTGAATGTCCCCACTGAAGATTATGCCTGAGTACTTAAAACGATAGTGAAATACCAAGGAAATGAAATAATATATGAGCACAATCTCCCTCATCAGCTCCACCGGTGCGAGTACATTTCAAAATAGTGAAGTATGGAAGCCAGTGAATGCAGATGAACAAAAGCTGATACCTAGCATGCCTTTCTGAGGTCTGATTTAGGGCACTTCAGGAGTGCCAAAAAGTATCATGAAAATCCCACAATGGGCTGTAAGAAACATGCTAGCGCCCTCCCTGGCTCTGCTCCTGGGATGAGGAGCAGACTTCTCTTGTTGTGTTCCTAAAATACAGCTCTGCATAAAATACAGCACTTGCATAAAAGAATACCTCCTAAGAAACACAGCAGAGTGACAGTTCTCAATCACGCAAAGTGCCAAACAGAGAAAAAACTACTCTCTTTTTTTTTTTTTTTCCCCTGTATAAGCCTTGGGAATAATTCTGTTACCATCATCTTTATGTCCTCCAACACAAAAACACTGCTAAACCCCACAGCAAATGATGTTTTCCTATTATCATATCCATTCATGCTTACATAATATCGAAGACATCCCTATTATCTTACAAACTCTATCATCATTATGGCATTTATCATTATTGACTACTGTAGCTGAAGCTGCAAAATGGTTTCAATAACGTTTTCATTCATTCAAAAACTCTTTTCTGTATGTAGGTTTTCTATTGTAAATTCAGTCATGAATATGCATGATTTCCCTTGTTCGCATGCTGTGTGAGGCTAAGACCTTTGGATGGCTGTGTGTAGACCTAGACAGACTTAAGTGTCAGCAGAGATTAAAGCTAGTCCCCAGCTAATATTCACATTACCCTCTTGCTCCTCTCCAAAGATAAAGACACAGAGAGAAAATTAAACATATTCTAGAGTCTCTAATCCTACCAACACTTTAAGCACTTTATTGTATGGTCAGCTTTAGAAAGAGAGCTTCTAAAGTTTCCATAGTTACTACAAATAAGAGCATGAGCCTATTTGTTGTGAAACTGCATAAAAGAAAAGAAATGCAGCAAGCACAGCAGGTCTGATTGCGTGGACTTACCCTGTTTTTTCCAACAGGAGATACCACACTCTCAAATTAACTCATATTTTACAACAAGTGAAGATTTTTACAAAATCTCTGTCACAGTGCAGAGGGCATATTAAAGTTAGGAAAAAATTAATTTTATTTTGCAGGAGCTTCATTACTAGACTACCTGTGTTTAGGGAATGAAAGCAAATGTTTGTGTGTGCTTATAGCAACTCTTTTTCAAAGCCCATCAGTACTGTATGCCACGGGATTCCTATGCTCTTTTGGCTGATGGAAACAATAACAAGACTGAATCAACCTGCCTGTGTTCCATACTGTGTAACATCTTCATACAGCAACTAAAAATTTATCATCTCAACTCCTCTGGGTCATAACTTCAGTGTCAGGGAGGGGGGCATACAGGGAGGAAGAGGTGGAGAAAATGAGCTGCAATCTGCTCTAGACTATGACAGATTTTACTACCTGGAATCAACATAAACCACAGAAACCTAAGCCACTAAATCTGGGGGAAGTTTTGTCACTGCCTGCAAACAGAGCTTTTCACAATTCTCTTGTTTCTTTTCCTATGGCTTCTGCTCGACGTTCCTAGAGTCAATACCAGCGCGCTAGCACACGGACTGCTTGGTAAGTTTAATGGTGTATGAAAATACAACCACGTATGGTCAGGAGTCATTAACGGATAACATACTGCAATGCGTTACTGGAGAGGTGGACTTACAAACCATTTCCCAAAGAGAGTATTTCACCTCTCTGTTCTCATATTAGGAGGTTGAATATAGACTATGTGCTGTTGGCAAGTTTATTTATAAAATATTTATCAAGGACAAGGAGCAACAGTTTTAAATGACAGCAGGGTAGACTTAGATCGGACATCAGAAAGTTCTTCACTCTGAGGGTGGTGAGACACTGAAACGGGTTACCCAGAGAAGCTGTGGACACCTCATCCCTGGAAGTGTTTCAGACCAGGCTGGATGAGGCACTGAGCAACCTGGTCTAGTGGGAGATGTCCCTGCCTGTGGCAGGGGGGGTGGAACTAGGTGTGTCTTTAAGGTCCCTTCCAACTCAAGCCATTCTATGATCGCATCCATTAGGATATCTATGAATTGTTCTGTAAAACAATTTGGCCTCTAGGGATGAAAGATAGTAGGCGTAATTAGGTTTGAATCTGACGCGGTAGATACACGGCAATGCATAAGTAATATTCAAAGCATGTTGTTTGAAAAAGGCAAGTAGTAAGTTTTACAAGTTAAGTATCATTAACTAATACAAGGTACTGAAAAGCGGCGACAAAGAATGAAATACATACAACTGTCTTCTACTAATAGTTCTTAATACTAAGGAATTTCTAGGTGTAGTGTTTTATGTATTATGCAGCATGCTTTTTCACTGTCGTTAGTCTAATGACGATGTTTCCCACACTATAGTTGGTTTTCAGTATCTGAAGAATTACTTAAGAAACTTTATTACTGAAGAGTCTTTTCGCCTAATGACAAAAAGAGGATATTCTTTGCCCGATTCCATTACCTTATTTAAATCAGACATTTTGATCATTCAAATATTAACTATATTTTAATCAAATAGGCTGTTTATGCAACAGTTAAAACCACCCACATCCTCTAAGAGCTTTTCTGAAACAGGTCTATAGGGCTAGAAATGAGAGATAAGGAAAATACTATACTTGTTAACTATTTTTACTCCTGGTCTTCAACAAGTAATCCAATTATCACTAAAACTGCTGTAGTCAGGAATGAAATGCTGAAGTGTCACGTTACAAGAATCACTTCCACTTACAGACCTGACTGGACCACACTGAAAAGACAAACTATTTCCCCTTCAAGTCTTTCGGTCCATTTAAGCACTTTTGTTTCACAGCAACTTGAAGATAATTCCTCTCACCATTGAAAGAGGTCTCTAGACAGCTACTGCAGTGGTTAATCACAGCTGGGATCAATGTGCTGTGACTGACCACACGGAGTGACAGTCAGGACTTTGGTCAACCTCACAGTCAACCAAGCTGCTTACAAAGCTCGACAAGTTTCTTCCTGTTGGGGGGTTCTAGTAGTTTTATGAAATCCTAGAAGCTCTATAAAATGGTAGCAATTCCTTACAACGTCTTTACCTTTTTTAGATAACTTTTACTTGCGCTTAAAACACTACCAAAAAAGAACTAAGGGTTTTATCTTAATTTATTTACTTATTTCAAAGAAGCCAATTCATATTTTTAGAATGAATGCTTTGAACTCTACTTATATCTGACACAAAACTATCAGCATTAGAAAACTTCAGGAATTCAGCCTACACATACTTAAAATATTCTGCCAAAAGTTAGAATAAAAAGGTCTGAAATATTTCATTGCCTGCATCTTTCTTCATTCCATAGCGATTATTATCACCTGCGATTGCAGTCAACACATGCTGGGGTTAAAAGCTGTGCTGTGTCAGCTGGGAATGTCCTTCATATCCCTGCTTGACCTGGCCCTTGCGGGGCAGACACAGCAAACTCATCTAACCAATAAGCCTCCAAGATGGAGAAGCACCACTGGATGCTGGAAGAGGCATTTATTCCTAATCGCACTTTTTAGGGATAAGATTTGTAACACTGGGGAACCTAAAGCAGAGCTTCATTTCTGCTGCAGGTAACTCTCACGTAGTCCAAGAGATCAGCAGGAGCATTGGACCATCCACCGCCAAACAAGCTTCAATCTGCACCACTACGTGGCAGCAAAGCCTCACTGGAAATGCACAAAGTAAGATGCCTTCCCATTCCTACTCCTTACTGGGACAGGAAGACCCGGGTGAGCTGCTGATGCTTCCTGCAAGCACTCTCCATACAAATTTGCTTCCACAAAATACTTTGGTAAAGGCAGAAAACCTATCCCCCCAAACTTGAACTGGGGGTTGTAGCTCAAATTCCACCGTAGAGGAACATTGTTTTGCCAGAGAAAGATCTCAAAATATACCATCTCAGGACAGTCAAATGGGCAGAACTACTCAGTTTAAAGTAAATCAAAAGTTTCAATACCAATGCGACATTCTCTGTAATTCAGTCTACAGAAATTAGGAAACATCTGGAGCAGAAAATGATTGTATATTAATTTTTTTTGTTGTTGTTTTTTCAGTTCCAAGCCTTCACTAACCTCCCACATCAGTAGTTATCTCTTCCTCTATCAGACAAGTACCATCTTTCTGGCTACCGGTATTTTTATCAGCCTCTGAACACCCTGTACCCATCGTCTGTAATGGTGAATCTGTTTCTGAAGTGTGCCCTTGTGTGATACAGGTCTTCAAAGTGGGACTGATATCTTCTGTAAAATCAACCGGCAGGCATGTTAAATCTCATGTAAAACTTCCAGTGAAAGGTCACCTCTTTAAGTTTCTGTGGCCAGCAAATACACTTTAAGACCAGAATGGTCGATTCTATCTCTTGCCCAACACTTCTGCAGAGAATACAGATGACCAAAGGTCGGCCACTCTTGAAATCAAGCCTGTTAATTCTGTTTCATGTACAAGACATTTTCCTGTTTTTTTCTGAAAGACATCCAATCTTGACCAGAAGATTTCACTGGGTACCTAAATAAACTGCTTCAGTGAGTAACTATCTCGTTCATTAGGCTGTGATTTGTTTCTGGTTTAGATTTGTTTAGAATTGTTTCCAAACACTGATTTGCAATATATATTAAAAATTAATTCACAGATAATAATGAAGGCACTTAGCAAGCATCTTGTACCTCTTTCCAATGCGCAATGGCAGCCCAGAAGGCAAATCGCATCCTGAGCTGAATCAAAAGAAATGTGGCCAGCAGACTGAGAGGGCTGATACTGCCCCTTTACTCTGCCCTAGTGAGACCTCACCTGGAGTACCATGTCCAGCTCTGGAGCCTCCAACAGAAGAAGGACTTGTATCCGTTGGAGCATGTCCAGAGGAGGGCCACAAAAATGATCAGAGGGCTGGAGCACCTCTCCTATGAGGACAGGCGGAAAGAGTTGGGGTTGTTCAGTCTGGAGAAGAGAAGGCTCTGGGGGACCTCCTAGTGACCTTCCAGTACATGAAAGGGGCCTATAAGAAAGCAGGGGAGGGTTTATTCACAAGCATTTGCAGTGACAGGACAAGGGGTAATGGCTTTAAGCTAGAAAAGGGCAGATTTAGGTTAGACATTAGGAAGAAGATCTTTAATATGAAGGTGATAGATCACTGGAATGAGCTGCCCAGAGAGGTGGTGGAGGCCCCATCCCTGGAGTCATTCAAGGCCAGGCTTGATAAGGCGCTGAGCGGCCTGACCTAGTTGGAGATGTCCCTGCTTATTGCAGGGGGGTTGGCCTGGATGACCTTTGGAGGTCTCTTCCAACCCAATACATTCTATGATTCCCTCCGTTTGTATTTTTCAGCATTCCTTTTGAAGCATAGGCACCAGGGCTGTGGCACAAATTCTGCCAAAATTTGCTGTATGGCTGATTACAGACACAACACAGTTCCCTGCTCCTTCCTGCTACTAATAATTCAGAAAAAGCAAAAAACAAAAGCTCACAATATTCAGCTGCTCTACGCTCACTTAAGTACAGTCCAAGCTCTCTCATTCTTTCAGAAAGAAACACATTTTTAGCACTGTCCAATCCTGATACCCAGAGCCAAATCGTGAGGCTCATTCTTGGTTCCAAGATTTGACTGCTTTGAACTGCATACTTCGGTGACGTCCAGCTAACGGTATCCAATGTTCTTTAAAGCTGTTTACTACCACAGCAGTCTGGGTTACTAAGATATTTCTGACCTAGAGCAACATGGGGATTTTTCTCCCCAGATCACTAGTTAGCAGATCACACAAGACACCACTGAACAATAGGATATATATGCAGATTACTATTAGTCGGTAATGCCTGACAGCTAAACATTTAATCCATAATCTATGTGCCTACATCTATGCTCTGTGGGATTTAAAAGCACAGTGCGAACACACCTTAGTATACTGTGAAATTAAACACAAAATTTTGGTCAAGTACTCCAGAGCTACAAAAGCCATAGTACATGTTTAACGATGTCAGGCTATTTTTATTATAACGTCTTTTATGCCAAAACTTACAGAACTTGGAAAAAAAAGAAAAAAAAAAAAAAAAAACCAACCAAAAAACAAACCCATAACCTCTAGTTTATTTTATTTTTTCCTATACTCAGGCTTGTAATACTAGCTTAAAACCATGAATATGACACATTAAGTTTTGCTGCTTAGGCTGCCAATTTTTTTTTTTTAAATTATGACTTACATTTTTAATAGAAACCCATAATTTATGAGTAACTGTAAATCATCTGGTTTTAAAACAGAGAGAATCACACTCTTGATCAATCTCAAGCCAACGCTCCGCAGTTACAATATTCTGTTCTCACAGTCCCTTCTATTACACTAATCCTATTTTAAGAATTCATAGCAACTGAATCTGCTAGTTCTCTATAAGAGGTACCACAGAGTTAGCAGGTCATTACAGGAAAAAGAAAAAGCTTCAATTTCTATCACCTAACTGTTAAAAATGCCTTAGCTTATCTTCTTTTCCCAGGTACAGGAAAAAGTGCAAAATTCCATGAAGTTGAAACTTGTGTATTAAATAACTATTAAAGCGTACTGCAGACATTGAGATGTACAGCACAGGGAGATGGTAAACTGATGAAGTACCAGGCAGATTGTAGCAATTTTAAATTTCCTTGGATATGTAATGAAAAAAGCTCCACCCACACACAAGTGGATTAATGTGCATTTAGATGCATACATAGAGAAATAAACAGCTTTTCTAAAATGCTTTAAAATGGAAATTATCAAAGTCAAGTAAAACTTTCAAAATCTGGCACTAGAGTTAAAAACCCAGCCTAGTTCATTCCTGGGATGTGGTCAAGCTAATTATAATTTATCACTCTAAGGTAGATGACAAGATAAGACGACTCACAATTTGGAGAAAAGCACTTTTTATAATCTCTAGAGATTCACCTGTGTGTATAGATTCAACAAAGAACTGTATGCCAACTTATCTTTCTGCACTGTACTTGACTATTTTACTGATTCAGGGTCTCTGAATAACTTATGTGACAGAACTCCTACCCCTGCTGCTTTTGGTAATTTCAAACAACAAATAATCAGAACAATGAAGGTAAATGAAACTCCAGTTCCAGTCTTACAGACACCAGATGAGGTCCAGTGTGTATCCAAAAATAACAGCGGTTAAATAAATGGGTGTTTTGAAAGATGCAACTAAATTATAACCAACTAAGGTTGGTTTTGTTTTTTTTTCCCCCACGTGTTTTGCAAAGCAGACATTAGCCACAATTATATCTGTTACAATTTCAGGAAGTGTTTGCATCTTCTTGAAGAAATCACAAACACCAAGAGACATGAAGAAAGCAACAAGGTCAGGAGAACAGAATATATACTTAGTGAGAAGGAAAGGTTAGATTTTGGAGACCATTTCAGAAATAGAAAGAACAAAGCCTAAACAAAGATCTGGGGAAGTGAGGGGAAAATGATTTAAGGATCAGGAAGGAGCTACACAGAACAAAGCAATTGCCAGTTGAACTTACAGTTTGTTTTAATAATAGCGACCAAAAATGGGACAACAGAAAAAAATATCAGAATAAAGATACTATGCAAAGCATTGGCCAAAGGACATCTGAGTATTCTTTGAAGGTATGCAAGAAACAATGTCAAGAAGACAGACTGAAATATGATAAGGTGGTTGTAGGAGGCATTCCATTCTCAACAGTATTTTCGAACCACTCCTTGCTTTATTTAAAAAAGCAAAAACCTTTGGGGCTCAAATTTCTAGTGTTCTGTCTCAGCCCAGAAGGGAATTTTTCAAAAGAAAGCCTACAGAAAAATCAACCAGGCTGTTTAAGCTATAAAAGCAGTGAAATATTATATATTCTCAGTTCTTTTTGGTGCTCCTGGTAACTAAAGATCCGCCTTCTTTCAAGAACTCAAGCCTGCCATGGATTTAAATCCACCAAAAGGATTAGAACAGAGGACAAATATGACAATATTTGGTTTAGAAATAGAGTTATTAACTTTAAGTCCTCACTTTTACATGCATGAGTTGGTGCCGACAGATTACTCTTCTCAAGGGATTAGAAATATTATAATGTAACATTTGGAAGAGCTTTCTTGCATTCTATATACTGTTAAACTCCCTCCAGCTCTAACAGGCACTCTGCACATCACTCGTGTTTCTTAATGATGGTAGTTGTCACTGGAGCTTGGTGGAAGTGAGATACTGAAGAACAGACTTCATATTAACATCTCTGCAAATCCGCTTTAGTATTTTATATACTCTGAAGAAAATTAATAGTGCCCCCAATGAACTCTGAATTTCGGTATTATAACCATGCTGCAGATGCACTAAATAAACTGCATCCTGAAATGATGGTATCAGGAACCTGGAATATACCCATAGGAATTATAATTTTGTTAAATGTCACAACTTCTGAAATCAAAGGTAAGAAGGGGGGGGACAGTGTTTCCATTTCTCCGAGTATCTTTTCCTGTACTGCACACTGCATTCCTTTCTGTGGTCTTTTTTGTGTTAGGAGAATGTTGCATTTGACAGTAGAAAATTTGTTCTTGGGGAACAGTGTGGGTTACTGACATAGCTACTAGATGGAGAACATCTGACAAGAAAACTTCACATTTTTGTTTTCATTCTAAAGTAAACATTTTCTTGCAATAAACATTTCAGAAGTGCAGTCTTTATGAGCCAGAATTTAGAATTACCAATTACCATGCTTAATATGGTTTTTTGTTGGTTCTTCACCTTTCCCTGAGTTCTGTTCCAAAGAGTTTGTAACAGAAAGAAAAGACAGATAACGGGTTACCCAAGGAAGCTGTATTATCCCAAGTCTACAGCTGCAAAGCTGATGTCACAAGTGATTTAAAATAAGGTTTGGTTACACAAATACCTCCTGTACCCTTTTCATCAGGGAGCATGCGCCTAGATCCTCCCCCTTCAGAGCTTTACAATAATCCCACTCAGGACACTTTACTCAACATTGTATAGAAAAATGCTACTTAGAATGGAATCCAGACCCATTTAGTCCATTAATACTTCTGTAATAACAAGGCTGGTTAATTGCAATGCTTCTTTCCAGAATGTAAAAACGCTCTGAGGTATAGTGAGTGAAACAGGCATTGGTGGGAGGATGACCTTCCCAACTAGAAACCAAAACCAGCATTCAAGTGTTTTTTCCCCCTTCACCATGAGAGAAAACAAAAAGGTTTAAGTCTCTCGGGAATCACTTCGGAAATTGGCCCACAACTGCAGCCAAAAAAACAACCTGTTATCATACAACGCGGAGGGATTCCCTTGTGAGCCATGCAGACCCCTAGGCTCCATCAGTATCTAACAAAATATAGCTACAATGAATTCACAGCAACTCACAGGAACAGGATAGGGTTTGGTCTGCCGAATAAGGTAAAAGAAATAAGGCCCTCTCAGAATGTTCTTGCTCAACGAATAACCACACTTGTACCTGTTCCAGCTTCTAGTCTGACCATTTCATCCCAATACAAGTGGATACAGATACAGAGAAGGAGAAAGGGCTCGTGCATATGCCACGATCCAGAAGTCCTCCACTCTATCTACAATCTCTTTAAAGAAGAGTACTCAGCACAAAGGAGCTGAATTAGTCTGAACTGGAGTACAGCAATACAGAGATTCTTCTTGATTGACCTTATTTTTTCATCCTAGTTCCACCTATGGTAGTTGGCTTCCATTCAGCTGCTATTTCATGTTGTCTCTGGCACTATGAACCTAAGGGTTCTGGCCAGAAAATTCTTACTCTTTACCTCTGCTGACAAGTCCCATTCTTTCACTGCTGATCTCAACCACTGCTGGGTCACTGAAAACTTTATCTACCTTTTTTGCTAAAGCCACGGTGACACAATCAATATTGGTTTACAGAAAGTGAGATTCTTGTATCGCTCTGTGTCCAAGGATAAGGTCTGCAGCAGCAGCAGACTGCAATAGCACAAAGTTGAAGCCCTCTGACAAAGAACATGCTTCCAGTTAGCCCAGGGAGACTTCAAAGTCACCTGTGTGTAAGAGCAAGTGGCAATGGGATGAAGAAAAATTTCTTACAAGTAGGCAGAACTTGACTGGGCATGAGGAGATCATTACTGGTTTCACCAGCAGTCTAAGTTCTTTGCACCACCATATCCACTGAAATAACATGATTTTATGTATGCTTACAAAAATAAAGCATCAAATAGGTCACCTCAAACTGCTAAATGCATTGGCAGTGCCTAAAGTGAGCTCTGCAAAGAAAGGCAACCATTACTAATGTAACATTACGCTCTACTTTCTTGCCAGCCTCCAGGAGATAGCCACATTTACATGAAAATGCTCAACTGTATGATAGTTTACTCTAAAAAGACAACTCACACTCCTATTTTTGCTTTCCGCTGGCTTCTATTCAGCTGTGAGGCTTTTCTACAGTATGTGGCCTGGTTTAGGTTGCACTCTGTAACTTAGAAATAAAATGTCTGTCAGCTCCCCCAAAAGTCTTTGCTGGCATCTCACAAAAACAAACTGCCATTGTTGTAGACCAGAGCAACTTGATTTCTCCTAGCTTTAGCCAGAAGTTTCGTGAACCACAATTATACTTGCTGCTGCCATGAAGTCAAAAGTATTTTCAATCTACCTCTCCGATGGCTTTCAGACTGAATATAATAGAAGAAGCTCAGGGAAGGAGTATCTGAAAATCAACTTGTATTTTCTACATTTTCATCCATTGTTTGAACTCGGGGGTCTGTGGATGGATATCCAAAGCAATCACAGGTTTTCCTTTCACAAATGCTGAAAATTCTTACTCCTAAAACATAACCAGCTGGGTGTTTGCTCATACATATATATATATGTGTGTGTGTACGTACACACATGCGCCCCGCAGCAGGATGTTTTTCCTTCAAGTGTGACTGCACTATTGGCTAACAGAAAAACATGCCTGATTAGGGATTAATATAATATGGACACTTTGATAAGGTCATTCCAATTAAATGCAGACATTCACAAAATCGTTTTAATCAAGAGATCTAGTATAAGACTCTCAAAAAGGTAAGACTGGCAAGCATCCTGAAAAAAAAAAGAATATTCCATCTTTGAAATGGAATTTCCCTTCTGATTTTCATGTTTTATCACTAACAGCTATTGCATTGCAGTACTTGGGACAGTCTGGTGGGTTTTTTTCTCCTAAAATAGTAAGAAATATTTCTAAGGACCACCATTAAAAAAAACACCAAACCCCACATCTTTGTTTGTTACTCCTGAGTGTAACTGTTTGAGAGTAGTGAAAAAACAGACAACTCAGTTAAGGCAAACTGAAAAGTATTCAATAATAAACAAGTTCGCTGGTTTAAAGTCCTTCATAAGCACATTTTTTGTATGATTAGGGTCAACAGTCTTTTGATCAGAATCATCTGTCCTCCCTCCTTAATTTTGCCTTCAGCAAGTTGAATCTGTGGAAGGTCAGAAATCATGTTGGAAGGAGCAGTAAGAACTTAGGATGAGGTAAAAGACAAGAACCAAACCAATGGCCCTTGTCTGATGCTAGAGCTATGCCAGACATGAGGAAGATGGTGGCACAGAGAGAAAAATGGAAGATATTTTAATGTAGAAAATCTTTTCAACTCAAATAACCTGAAAAGCAGGAGCAGTTGTAAAATTTTTTACCGGTATTACCCAGATACACATCTCCAGCCTACTCCGGTATTCTGTGGCAGGTTTAATTTATTTCTCTTTAAACACGGGTTATATAATTAAAGCACAACACTCCGAACTTTTCAGAAGCAGAAACTGAATTTTCAAAATGAAAAATTTATCTCATGACAGAACCTCTCCTTAATCGACAGACAAACAAGTCCACTTGCATTCTGAAACATCTTTCTTAATTTTGAATACAGAAGGACAGTTATGATTAGCATACAGCCATTCCAAGATGAAAGATTTAAAGGGTATAGGAAAAGTTAAAGTGACATTCAACCTTCTCTGCAGCTTAACTCCTTGGACCTCAAGGTCTATAATGAACTCCATCTCCCCAGCCTCACTCTGCTACCCTGTGCTAAAAGTCTAATAGCTAACAGTTGAAAATCTGGCATTTTTCAGCACTGAAATTACTTCAGTAGCTGAAAATTTAAAATACCAATTCAAATACCTGCAAGAAGTACAGCAAATTTGTTCTTAATTGCCCATAATCATCTTCATTAATGAGAGACGGTTCTACTGGTTGCTTTTAGTCACGAAATATCCCGAAGGAAAAAATACTCTTTGTTAGTACAGAAAGCCGTAAGTCTGAGATGTAATTGGACAAGATAACAGTTCTCCCAAACTCGGCACTGAAAGATTAATTCAAATTTAAAAAGTTAAAGCCGGTTGAACTTCAGCTAGCAGTCTTGCAAGTGAGGATCCTCCTGATATTTCTGTGCACGTTGCAAAGCTGTTCAGGATCTCAAAGGACGCAATTTTAAGGTAATGACAGGTTTACAAAGGGATTATTTTAGGATAAGAGCAGACCCATTTCCTCTTTCAGTATCCTTCCATACGCTACAAATAAAAAGATTTATCAAAGGATTTCTCCTCTCAAAGGTAATAAAGAGCTCTTTTAACATCTAACATGGCAGTCCAGCTTTTGCTGATGAATTGCATACTTTGGGATTTTTTTTTTTCCATCCAGAAAAAAAACCCCAACCCTGTATCTTTTACCACAAAAGTTACATTTTTCTTTGGAAAACTTCGTGCATGTAATTTGGAGGCAGAACTTAGTGAAATGTAGAAAATCAGTGTATCAACTGTTTTCAGTAGAGAACATAATGACATCTTAACTGTACAGATTCAGTGCCTCCAAAACAGGTAAAAGGTTAAACAAAAATGTGCATCTACAAAGATTTCCTTTATTAGGAAATCTAAGAAGTTCTTATGAAAAAGGAATCTGGATGAAACTTTTTCCAAAGTCCTTTATCCAATGAGAAAAACGAGTAAAACAGCCTGAAACCACAAAAACGGGCACAAGGAACAAGACTGTAAGGAAAAGTATGTGAACGCGACTTGCCAAAGGAACCACGGCTGAAGAGCTATGTTGAGCTTTCCCTTGCAGCTTTCTACATCACCTTAGCAAACTGCAGCACCACTGAGTGATCACGTTTGAATTTTGGCAACTCTCTCAACACCCAGCTCAAGAGCTGCCTGAATACTTCCTTCTATTAATCCCCCCTGAAAAGAGACAAGATATATTTGCTCTGGATCACACAGTTATAATGCAGGCAATTTTAGGATGTCTCCATTTTAAGAAAGTAGGCTTTAAATTCTTACCAAGAGCATTGCTCTGGTCCACAAGAGTCACAAACCAGATTTGTGCCCGACAGGAGTGGGGACAGAAAGGGAGGAGAGAAACAGTCCAATCTTTTCAGAGGAACGTTGTGCAATGGAGTCAGGCACCCATGTGCTACTAAGGACGTGGTTTGTGGTGTCCAGAAGCAGCAGAATATGCTGCAAAGCAGGTGAAAGTAGAGACAGAAACAAACCTGCATGCTTCCCTGCATAAGACATTCTGAGAACCCAGACGATGAGGTATGTTAGAGGAAGGCAGGAGAGAAGCAGGGGAGCATCAGCTTCACGGAGCACAAGAGCACCTGGAATAGCTCTGGGTCAAAACGATAAACAGAGTAGTAGCCAGAAGCCGTGCTCTGAGAGCTGACACGGCAGCTTTGTCACAGCAGGCGAGTCCGCCCTCTGCCCAGGTGCTGCTTCTTCATACGCTTGAAGAATGTACGCTACGGGTCAGTGGTGAAAGCTTGTATTAAGAGGTATCATTATGTCTAGTAAGTCTTTAAAAGCCAAGTAAGCAAAGTTTTATCCTCTAGTAAGAAGTTTATAGCACAGCCATAAAACATCAGCCTCTATCAAAAGGTGTAAGGAGTTCCACACTGCTTAAAATGTAGTACAGGCTCCCATGGTATTTTATTTTCATTTCAATCAAGATCATAAATTACAAGTCCACCCGTTGAAGGCTTCAAACATTATCCTCTTTTGCTAAGAGCTAAAATGAAGGATTAATTCCAGAAAAGAATTCTAAAAGTTGTCACATGCTGTGCTTTCCAGCAAAGGAAGAGTAACTCAGGATCAAAATGATTTACTTGGTTTTCACAGGGCTGCTTTTCTACTTAGTTACCTTTCCCTGCCCTTCCCACCGCATCCAGCAGCGAGTGTCCCTTCCCACATCAGACCACGGAAGTACAACCCTGCTGCTCAGTGCTCTGCCAAGAGACACACTGTCAGGTCTCCACGTATAGGAGTAGTGAGGATTGTGAAAACCTTGCATATAAAGCAACAGAGCGAGTACTCCGGAGTTAGCACTCATTGCTCCTCCACACAGCTTAACATTTTGCTATCATCTGTCCCTACTTTATTTCATCCCTCTAAGATGTATTTACAGGTTGATGGTGTTCTGTAGCACACAATTATGAGATTACATATCATATTCACAATTTTTTTTCTTTGCTTTTATGTTACTTGTTAAAAAGTGAACTTTTTCAGGCAAATCAATTTTAAAAACTTGTTTTATCTGTTCAGGATAGAAAGACAACTTTAGAAATGAAAGGCATTTGATTTCCAGATGCACTTATCAGGAATTTACAGGGAGGTAATGATTAGATGATGGAAAATAACTCACCCACTGAACACATAGTAGGATTATTATATAGTTCATGAAGAGATGGATAAGTCTGCTTAACAACTGTTCATCTTCAATATAAAGTTATTTCCCTCTAACAGCGATATACCTTGGAAATTCTCTCATCTTAAAACCCAGGGGGGGAAAAAAGCACCAAATATGAAGCACAAAGCCATTTCTATTAAAATCTCCCCAGCATTTCAGTAATTTGCATCATTAATTTGCTCAGTTACACGCATTTGCATTACAGCTTGCCTGTCTTGTCTCTGTGCTTAGAGTAAGTTCTCAAGTCAGATTTAATAAGCATATAGAACTGATGGGGTACTAATTTCACCCTACCGAATAGACCTCAGTTGAAGAAAAGCTCAAAGATCAGATACAATGACCAAACATCAGTGGTCTCACGTCAGATTTCTATCACAATTAGTTCTCTGAACCGACATTTGGAAACCAGTAATATTTATCATTTTAGGAAATATAACCACGGTTCAACTTAAGATCGAGTTCATGGAAGGCTATTTATGAGTTTGCTCACTATTGAACCAAACATTTAAATACAACCTGGAAACTCATGATGGCAGTTAGACTTCGGTACCAAGTGAAACGATGCTGCCATAAATATATTAAATACCCACACCTTTTCTTACAAGGCATATTCAATAATTAGAATTCTTTTGTAAAGGATACAAGGATTGTTGTCATCGATGCTGCAGTTGTCCAGGATCAAGGGGATGCCATCTAACTCATAAACCTAAAATAAAAACCCCAAAAGTTTAATTTAACAGATATCTCAACAGCACGATGTTTCATGCAAGAAATACGTGAAAACATAAGAGGGATGTTTGTTTCATCAAAAATATTAAATATATAACATAAATTGCAGAAGAAATCTGGTATTATCAGCAGTAAGTATCCCAAACCAGTAACATAAGCAGGCATTATTTTCACATTCGTCCTTCATTTAGCATATGTTCGACTGAGGTATTTTCTATGTCACACTTCTCACAATGAAGCAGAAAAGCTGTGCTTATTGACAGCTCCTGATTCCTTACAGAAAGAAGAAGCATGACTACTGAGTGACAAAAAAAGTTGAAAAATACATATATACGTGCACCCAAGTTTCCACGCGGCCACGTCTTCTCCCTCTTCTGTATCTACGCAGCCTTCAAAAGTAATGTGTTACCTCTGTGTACCTAACCACAAATTCTTCATATCAAGTAAGAGCCACTGACTTTTTTCCTTTGATAGCATCAAGTAAAGATGAGACCTGCATTTGTTTTTTTAATTTTCTATATACAAATAAACATGTAAATTCACAAGTTACACTAAGACATTTGTGTGTGTGGATAAGATAATACCATACAATCCTAATAGACTCAGACCTGTGTCCACACTACCAAGAATTCAGGATGCACTGATGTTAAAAATAACTATGTAGCATATTTATCTTAAGAAAAGTATATTCCATAAGAAAAGTATCTAGACTTCTAAGGCACACTGTAACACCGTACATGATCATGCATATTTATAGCTTTAGAAGATGTTACTTTTTGAAATAAGAACCTGTTTTAAATTATCTGCAAAATTTCAAATGTGGAAATACCTTCTTCAGACATACCAGCATTTATTTTTATATCTAATTACAAAAATAGTGTTAAAAATGCTTGAGAGCATCAGGATTATTAGTTTATATTCTTATACCCATATATTATTTATATTCTTTAAGCCACCTGGGCAACTTGATCTCATTTAAGCAGGGTGGTTGGACAAGAGGTTCCTCCAGAAGTCCCTTCCAGCCTCAACCATTCTGTGCTAGCCAAACCACACTTGTCCAAAGCTTAACTTCTGTAATTCCTTAAAACTTAATTTCAAATCAAGAACTGGCAGAGAAAAGAATTTAGCAGAACGTCAGTTTAGGTTGTGGCTTGATGACAGGATTCTCTCTTCCATCTTTTTTGCCCAGAATAAGATGGGTTTTTAGGTACCATGTGAAACAACAAATCACAAGAGTTTACACTGCAGAATGGGTCGGCTTTCTGAAACGCAATTTCTATGGTAAGAGAAGGAAGTTGAGTAGGAGACTTAGATGTGAAATCCAAACCAGACTATGGATCAGTAAAATTGAATTCAGAGACAGATTGCAGAGGCTCAAGCTATTACAGGAGAAAGCAAGAGTGACAGACATACAAACAGGCAAAGAGCAACGCTAACTCTTAAGACCTAACTGGCACATCTGTGCTAACATGCATAACTACACCTACATGAAACACACAACACAAGTTTTAAAATACTGATTCTTCCCACAAAATGTGTTTTCTCCAAAGCTCTGCATTATGTATGATGTCATGCTTCAAAGCCTGAACAAACGGTGACCTTTCAATAATACAGTACTTGCATGTGCTTGGGAAATGCTAGCTCTTTGATTTTCACTCTGTAGCCAAAGCGATATGCCTGCAATGTTACCTTTTATTTTCCATCAGTGAAATGATGAACAGTACAAATTAATCTAGATTAAGTGCTGTCAACTGAAATAAACCATGTAATCTTTTCCAGTTTGATTCAAATGAGAAGTTCTGTTAACAGAGTAAGTATGCATTCAGGGAAAGTAAAATTTTAATTAAAATCCACACAGGCTTCAAAAAGTTACCGTGGAAATGTAATGAGATTCTGTCAAAGTTAAGTGGAAACAGAAGCAGCAAACCACAGCCTTAGGGATACCTTAGCATAAAAACCAGTTGCTAACTTCACTGCCTTAGACATCCATTGAGAGTCTCTTGGATACATACATGCTGAAACTCTACATATGATTTGATCAAGTCAGGCATAGCTTTTGTCACAACAGCACCAGCTTTAGTGTGTCACCTGTGACTCACTACACAGTGAAATGAAACAAGGAAAAGAAACCTGACTCAAATCTACATACTTCTCAGAGTGACTCGTGAGGCAAAGAGCTCTGGCTCCTGAGCAACCACTGCTACAGAAGTTCCAGTCCATGCCGGCTGTTCCTGAACCACCAGTCACCCACTGAAACAGCATTTTATGGTAACCTAAAATTCATGATCTGGGCTGCAACACGAGCCATTTCAGTATTTGCCCCGCACATATCGGAGCCATTTCTGCGATAAGAGAGCCACAAATAGCCAAAGGAAGGAATCACTGTTCCCACACAGGCTGTCTCACCTGCATGCTGACACCATCTCAAATATTCTTACTCTCATCTGCCCATCATCTCCCACACCAGCAGGTTCTGTAAATATCGAGAAACTATCATCCTAGGTCTCAACCTCTTACACAGATTTATTGGAATACAAATACAAAGAAGTTAGTGACTTTTTCCTACTAATTATTTGCCTCAGAGTTTTTCCTCTGAAGAGAAATGTGAAATGTGCAGTGCAGAGTAAGGCAGTGGACCTCTTCCAGGTATCATCTGCAGGGCTTGGGAAAGGAGTCAATATTGCACAACCCTCAAATCTCACCTGAAATGTGAAAAAAAAAAAAAAAAACCAAACCCCAAAAAACGCCTGGAAAAATAACCCACAGTGGCTAGTGTGAAACTGGCTGTAATCCACTCAGATTTGGGAAGAAATTATAGACAGAAGCTAAGGAATAGGACAGTTCTGGTGTCTGTCCTGTAAACGTAACTGTTCGTGTTGGCCCATGTTACAAAAAATCACTGCGATTACTTTCCCTTTACACTATTGACAACATAGCTGGCCAGTAACATGGAACTGCATTGGATTGCAACAAGCCACAAGGTTATTTCATTATGAAGAACTAGAATACTTTTCTCTAAACTACACTGAAACATTAAATGAAGATGTAACCTATATGTAGGCTGAGACCTTGACCACATTTAAGTTCATTATGAAGGTTACTTAAGTTCAAAACTAAGTAAATACAACTGTGTGCTAGTGATCTCCAGTGTTTCACAGTCAAACCAGTATCAAAAGTTTTGTCCTAACGCTATTATGTCAGATTCTAAAATTGTTTTCAAGGACAGAACACTCAGCATTTGGAGGCAGATAGTCATCTCTTTCAGTTAAAAAAGGTATCCTTCACAACACAGCTTTAGATTACTGCCCCGCTTGTTTTCTGTACTTGCCTTTGAAACATAACGAAGGTCGGTATCATACCAGTGAGATGTTTCAATGTATACACTTAAAAGAAAAAGTCTTCCCCAGTGACAAAGTGACTGCTAGTTTTTTTCTCTTTCTCTGTACCTGGAGTTTAATAATCTCTTTCAATTACTTAAACCAGACACGAAGCAGAAGCCCATTAGGCAGAGGTGCTGTACAAATATTAAAGAAGAACTTGTGAAAGTGATCAGCCCAGACCATATACACCCCCTGCTCTCACAGCCAAGGAAGAATAGTGTTTTATTCAGATGCTTTGGGACATAAAACACATAAAAAAAACCCTACGCTTTTTGTCTTGACAACGAACGAAAATATTAAAACCCAAAATAAAGCTTTTATGCTTACAGAATCGACATTTATTGACCAATATATAAATAAGTTCACGATCACAATTAAGGATACTTGCCGGAACAGAACTACTTCTGATAATCCCTCAGTATTTTCTTAAGATCATAGAAATAATTATCATTAATTCAATCATTCACAGCAGGGTTCAGAAAAAGTATAAACTAATCATAGACTGCTTCTTGAATCTTTCCCTCTAGCAGCAGTGGAGCCAAGCTTAGGGGTAAGAACGCAAATTCTCCAAGCAAGACAGTGCTTGTTGCTGAATCTGCATTCAGCTTGTGAAACGCAAATACAACCTCCAGGTCCAGCAGCTATAGCAGAAATCCTCCTGCAGAAAGGATCTTTTCAAAGCATCATTAACACTTCAGGCATTAGAAATATTATCAAGTCAATTAAAAGAGTACTATTATGCAAAAATATACTATTATGCCTTTAGATAACGTCTTGAACGTAAATTATGCTTCCACCAGAAAGCAACCGATTTTCAGGGGGGGTCACAGAGCACTGGAACGAGCTCCCCAGAGAGGTTGTGGAGTCTCCTCCTCTGG
>JAAGNO010016525.1:0-48523 GCA_033439905.1 Ceryle rudis | reverse complement strand
TAATTAACTGAGGAAGGAAAAATTAATGAAATCTCACTAACTATAAAGGTACCTCCACTGAACTGCAGCTTGTTCAAAACTGGCAGAATGCTGCATGTCTGTACTACTCTTGCTCTCTGGTGAATCAGTTGAAAAGTGTCAGGAAAAAGGCAGAGCAGTCAAACTGGACAGTGCTTTTATACTACAAACACTTTGACAGACACAACTTACTTACAGGTTCAGAATGTCAGTTGGGAACTATTACTACGTGGTGTGTACCTAAATCTTTACTGACCTTGGTGCCTGCAGAGTTGATTCCCTTGTATAGTCTCACTCCTCTCTCTGGCTGCAACTGCCCTTGCAAATTAACTTTCCCCCTTCTTAAATATCCTAAAGGCACTGTCACTATCACTGACGGGCTCCACCTTGGCCAGTGGTGGGTCTGTCTTGGAGCCGGATGGCACTGGCTTCATGGGACATAGGGAAAGCTTCTAGCAGCTTTTCACAGCAGCCACCCCTATAGACCCCCTGCCACCAAAATATTGCCATGCAAAATCATATAGCACTTAAATAATGTATACTCATTTACTGTCAAACGAAATTATATTCCTTTAAAAAATAGCATCGGCACTGGCATTTATTCAAATGGAAGCTTACAGACCTTATCTCCAAGTGATATAGAGTCTATTACTAAGAAGTCAGGTATCAGGAAAGAGCTGTTGCTTCGTAGAGTTCAGATGCATTATTTCAAATGACAGCTGCCTACCAGCACTGAAAGAGGAATGTCCCTGTGAGATGCCTTCTCACCCTCGGGGCAAGTGAGCCAGTGAGGTGCCTTTTGGTTCCTGCACTGATATTTTGAAACAAAAAGAATTAAAATGCAATGTTAACAGAAAATGTTAGAGAAGTCTTTAGCACTTATATTTGTTACTGGTTTGTGAGGATTTTGATGCTTTAATAATACGAAGAAGGATAGTTAGGGAGCCTGGGCCCCAAACATCTAGGCATGGTAAGCATTCAGATAAAAATAAAACCTTTGAACCCTAAATAAAGGCAGCTAAACCCAGGTCCCAGCAGGAAGATTTGAGGTTTTAAAAAAACCCACACATCTGCAGCTCACTAGAAAGGGAAAGCAGGACTCTGAGTGACTGGCAGGACTGTGTCTGAGTGACTGGCAGGACTGAGGGAGCAATCAGCCTGCAAATGTTGCTGATGTGCTCAAGAAGGAAGACAACAAACAGGAGAAGACAGAAAAATACCTGCAGGATGTACCTGGAAACGTTTGCCTGAGAAGTAGGGCAATTAATTGCAGGGAGATTAGAGAGGTAACATTTAAACAGAAAAAAAGAGGTAAAAGAATGGAAGACTGAGAAAAAAAAGGAGAGCTCAGGAGCACATCCTGAGCCACTTCTTATCCTACCTCCCATATTCTAGATTTGTTCACTGTTGTTCCTCTTATATCTCTTGCATGTTGAGTCTTCACCAGTGCATAGGTGTTCACACTAAAACCAGGGCAAAATGTTCATTTTTATGTCCCCTTTCAGCTCCACTAGGGAGATGGAGATCTCACTGAAATAACTGGGGAAGCCATGGGAGCTGCAGCTGGACAATGTTCCTACCTGCCTAATTCAATATAAGGACACATTAAAATTGCAATCATTGTCTTAAAGTGCAGTTTGGGATTGAAATCAAGGTGTCTCTTGCAATGCTCTGTGCACTCCTCCTGGGAAATCACTGGAGAAATTTCCACTGTAGAGATGGGGACAGTCATCTTCAGCCACCTGGACAGCTGTCAGGTGAAGGCTCATCAACCAGTTTTGTGGTTAAATGGACAGTTATTCACAGATAGTCCTGTTTTGGTAGCAGTGTGCCTGTACAGGGAGGGATCATGAGAGGATCCTAACATGTTGAGTTTAAATCACAGTGTTTTAGCTGGGCAACATCCATAAAACACAAATTAATGGAGTTTTCAGCAGACATTCATTCATTCTGGAGGCTGCATGGGTGTCTTCACCTTCACAGATAAGATTACATGTACCTAAAACATTTAATAGTGACACACATTTCTGAGAGAGAGGCTTTTCTACTTCTCCAGACAAATATGCTGGAAAATGTTGAATCTTGGATATGATTGGTCTGTTGTGTTGTAGACAATGTATAAACCCCATCCATTTTATACTGTATGGAAAGAGGGTTGTCAGACAGAAAAAATATCCTGAGCAACAGATGGTAGGTGATGTGCTGTCTGAGCAGTGATAACCTTAATCTAATTAGTTTCCTAATCAAGATTAAGAAGACACCAAAGGTGTAAGAGAAGGTGAAGAAGAAACCTGTAATCTATAAAACAAATATAAAAGGGTGAAAGACATACTGAGATAAGATGCAGGAGAGGAGAAAAATCACAAGAAGAATTACTGTGTGTCTTTCCACTCTGAAAACATAGTCAGACCTTTCATCAGCCAATATGCACAGAACAAGAAAAAGCAGACTGTAGGACAGAATTCTAAACCATTATATGGATAACCAAGAGAGGAGGAAGGGTCAGCAAGTTGAGCAAAAGTGGTAAGAATAATTGTTGAAGTATACAGGCATTTGATAAGAATGAATAGTGTTACCATTCAAACACGGTTGGAGGTCACTAAGTGTCTGCTGGGGGCATGAGAAATGGAAAGTTAAGTGAAAGGAGAGGCTAAGTGATATCTAAATTAAATTTTTGCCCCGAGCCGTGTCTGCAGTAGAAGCTGCTAAGAGGACCATTTCCAGTCTTCCCCCTCCCCTAGGAGCTGTGTACATTTAGCTCCCCTTATCATGCTGGGATTTTTTCATACAGAAAGTTGTAAGAAAACTCCCACCACTCCATCATCACCCTATGAAACCAGTGCTACTGATTAGCTTAAATCTCTGCAGCTGCATCAGCTGAGCTCTCCTCTCTCTATTTATATATGGGACAGCTGACCTGTAGCTCCTGTAGCTGCTACAGCATCTGCTTATGCAGCACCAAGAAGGGGTACATGCAGAAGACATAGAGCATGGACATTGCCAACTTGCTACAGGCATTTGCTTCCCAGCTGCAAGTGCTGGAGTGGAGCATGTGTTTAGGAACCAAGCCTCGACAGCCAGGACAAGGCCGGGGGGCACATCTGGAAGACTCAGCAGGGGCTGCAGAGCATTTGCATGTGTAAAGTGGCATTGCTTTCTTGAGCCATGCACTGGAAAGCTTGGCAAGAAAAATTAATTGCAGATAAACCTAAAACTACATCTTTTATACCTCTGAAGAAAATAGACTTTATTTTTGAAGGATTTTCAATAAGAATGGAGCATTTACAGTTTTTCTTAGAAATGCTTTTGGGTTTTGTTCAGTCATTACAGTTCACAATGATCAGCCTGAATATCTGAAATGTTCCCACTAATCTGCCACACTCTTTACTGGCCAAAAAAAAAGTTTCAGACAAAATGTTTCCCTCAGTACTGCCAAAAATGAGAGGTACACTGCTAAGCAGGAAGGCATTAGCTGGCCACCCTAGCTGGCAAAGGATGTAGAGGCAGCAAATCTATATTGAGAGAAGCTGAAATCCAAGTGAGTGAGGCTATCAGTGGGTCTTTCTGCGGAGAGTATGGCTTTGCATAGGTTCTGACAGAAAGGTTTGCTCACTGTTAGATCACATTGGTTAGATTCAGTAGGAATGATCACATTTCTTAGGTTTGTTTCTGACTGACCACAAGGATATTATTACAGAAATAATGGTTTTCTTAAGCAGAAAGAAAAGTCTACTTTTTTTGTTGGTAAATTAAGGATAATTATTTGCACCGCTTCTCATAGCCCTGCTAAGTAGAAGCAAGGTACCCCCAAGCTGGTACGGGGACATCACAGGTGTCCCAATGTCACACAAAGGAAAGCTCCAAAGAACCAGTCCTTAATTATGCCTTTTAACTAATTCTTACATTCATTTTCAGGAGTACATAAGTTAACACATGACAATTAAATTCTTGGATACACAAATTGCTTCCACTAAATTTATATCAGCACATCATTATCTTGTTTCCATGATTAGGCATTCAGGAATATTTTGAGTTGCTTGTGGAATGTTCTTCTGTTTTTTTTTCTGTGCTGGTGAACACCAACAGAGTTAAACTAAACCAATTGCTGCAGAAAACAATTCTGTTATACATGTTTTCAGCCCTTATTTGTTTATAAAGATACTGAAAAAAGGACATGGGGCTTCAGGACCTATGAACATTTTTGAAAGAAGACAATCCCAGTTAAATACCTCCTTCCTCTGGCTCCACCTCTGGATCCAGTTGGACGAGACTCTCCTTACTTCCTTTGGAAATACCACATCTCCCGGTTCATCCTTCTGAATGAGCTGGTGGACAGCATACGCTTCTGAGGTTTAAGAGGTCATCTAGTAAGCCCTCAAGCTTCATACCCAACTTTGCAGGTACCCAGCTTTTCCAGCAGCCCATGTCAGTCTCATTGGTTTTGGTGGGGGATGTCAGATTTTGCCTTTGTCTTGCATTGCCATTTTGCCTTAGATTATTCCAGTCCTTTTGTTGTCTGAAAGATATCTTAATTTCTAAGGCAGAAATCACCAGCAGTGGTATATTAACAGGCATACGCCAGAAATTTTAAATGGAGGGTGACCTACTTTCTGTGACTTCTGGGCACCAGTGCTGAAAATCAGCACCAGAATGGTTGTTTGTATCGGAAGTACCAAGTGTTTCTTTACCTCAGAGGTGTTGCAACACTAGAACAGTGTATGTGATGAACTTACAAAAATGTTCAAAAAGTTATTACAGCGTCATATCATAAACCTAGGCAGGACTTGAAATTGCACGTACAT
This sequence comes from Ceryle rudis, assembly GCA_033439905.1. Lineage (NCBI taxonomy): Eukaryota > Metazoa > Chordata > Aves > Coraciiformes > Cerylidae > Ceryle > Ceryle rudis. The sequence continues at coordinate 43,703 of JAAGNO010016525.1, read as the reverse complement.
GCACACAAGGATTTCCTGACAGCTACACTGGTAAACTTTGCTGTATTGTGCAGATTTGGGGGTTAACCACCAAAACTAAAAATAAAGGGACAGAAATCCAATTCTGTAGAACTGAAAAGAAATTCCAAAATTAGTCCTTCCAGTTAGGAACAGGTAGGAGAATCAGGATTACCAAACCATGAGGTCAAGGACTGTTGCGGTTATGCTGAACAAAACAGGACACATTGATCAGACAGACTTGATAGTAAATGGAAGATGAGATGTGCTTGCCAATACAGATATGTTACAATAAGATATTCACAAAATTAATGCAGATTCCTTCCTCATTTTTTCAAAGATTTTAAATTTTCTCAACTCTGGCTTCTCAAAAGCAATGAGTTTAGGAGGCTCAGCAATCTCATACGCTTGGCCCTAGGTTTAAAGAGTAATCTTCCCTTTAACAAGAAAAAGGCAAAAGAGTAAAACATTACAGCTTTCCTTCTCCAGGGCGCTCTCCCACTGACCAAAGCCCACATGCTCAGTTGTAGAGGCAATGCTGCCCCTGATACCTCTGCTGCTGTTAGCTTCAATGAGACATCAGCTCCTGAAAGGCAGTAAAGTCTCACTGCCAAATGTCAACTTTAATGAAGAAGCAATGCAGCCAAGCGGTCTTGGGACCTATTGTCCATTTCTCTTTTCTTCTGAGCAAAGCTGTTAGGAGATCAGGAAGAGCTATAGCAGAGATAAGTGAAGAATAGCACATGACAATCTGTGGAGGCATAAAGACATATGCATGTGCCTCAGGGGCTCTGAAAGGAACTATACAAAAGTCAATGCCTTTATCGTCCTTTCAGAACTTGTCTTAACGTCTGTGCCAGTCCATTTGCAGTGTTGGCTAGCACTGCTTTGGAAATCAGATTTAAATGATTGTAATTACTTTAGATAAAACATAACATTTCCAGCTCATCTGCCTGTCTTCTCTGCATATTAAGGTCCTCCCCTCTGCAAGCCTTTAGCTTTGCATTGCCCACTTTCATTTGACTGCAGCATAAAGGTGCTTCAAACCCTGTCTCACTTTTTTTCCTACCCATAAACCACTCTGAAGTACAAGTGTGAGACTCCTCATTCAGAGGAGATGGGGAGCAGGGTGCCAGCTGGCTCTGGGAAGTCTGATGGTTTTTAAAAAGAGAAGTGAAACCAGTCTGGACTTGGATCTTCTCATACAGAGCTATCTGGAGCCTTCTGGCAGAGTACATTTAGGGATCCCCAGCCATGAGGTAATTGATGAATCCTGATCAGATTTTAATATTTGGAGGATGAGCCAGTGTCTTGGAGAGGGTGAATACAGTTCCCCCTTGCCAAGGAAGGCATGTCATTTACTCACCTGCAATTACTTCTTCTTTTCCTTGCCCATGACAGCATGTTTCCATGTCCATCACATCATCTTGCTACTTGACTTCAGTCACTTGCTCTGAAACTTCACTTTCTTCACTAAGTACATGGGGAACACAAAGCTCCAAGTTAGGACGAAGAGAATGTGACTACTATGCCCATAAACAGGGGGTTGAATGCCTATACATCTTAAAATGAATGCTTCTCATTCAACATTAAATGACATTTCCTTATCATAGTGCATTATATTCTGGGAATCATAGCCATGTTTTGGTAGAGAACATAGCAGTGACTGTGAACCTGCACCTCAGCTTACAGTAGCGAAATCTCACCAGTGGATATTTGTCTTATCCACTGCCAAATAACTTCTTGAATCTCTCAATCATCTTCTGTAGGAGACATTTCTCTTTCTGGCCAGTGACCAAGAGCAGGAGCAGGCATCTCCCTGGCAGCTGTTGTACTGCAGGTGTTTCACTGCTCCCTGTCTGCCACCTGATGTGCTGAGTCAGCATTCTGCTCCAGCACCACGGGGATGGGTGTGGAGATGGAGGAGAGGCTCAGAAGGTTTAAGAAAACTTCCCACCCATCCGACACCTCCACACACACACCCTGCCTCCTTTTGTTTCATATTGTCTTGCAGGAGTTTTTGTCATTCATGTTCCTTTCATGGCATGACAGGCAGCAAAGCACAGGTCAGATAACAATTGGCTGAATCCTTGGTGGCTATTTTGCAATCCCTTGCTCAGTTGCTGACCAATGACTCATGCCATTTTATGTACTTTACAGGTAAGTTACCCCATTTTTCTATCATTTCCAATCATGACTGTGGAACACCCTTAAATGGTCATGTAAATGAAACTGTCAACACTACCAGGATGTCATACCTGCTGTTTCTCTGAAGCAGTAGTCTGTGGGAGCTGATTTGTTCATGCATTACTAATATGCTATTGCTCTTAGTGTGCTCCATGGCACGTACCAGGTGAGATGCAGACAAACCCTTGCAAGGCAAGGGTTGCAGTAGTGTGGATGGAGTTTGGTAGCACTGTGGGGAAGCCTTGCTGATTGTTAACACAATGGTTATAGTGTTAGCTGACCTGGTTTCACAGAGTGGAACCATAGGGGGAAGAACAGTTAACAAGTGGCATTGCTGACTACAATAAGGGATAGTTTACCCAGGTAGAGAGTTTTTCTATATTTATAGTAAAAGGAAAATAAATCTGAAGCTTTTAATACAAACAGACATAATGCTCACGCCTGGAGTTTGCCTTCAGTGCTGCTCCTGCCCTAAGGCTCTAACAGGTGCTGTTTGTGTTGTCCTTGTGTCAAGCTCTGCAGCTACTGCAAAGCTCATACACTGAGAAAAGTGATCTCAGGTTTCTAATGTCTGAAGATACATGGTGTAAGATCTTCAAGTTCTTGCAGTTATCTTAGAGGCCCAAAGTAGCTCAATTTAGCCTCACAGCCTCACATCCTAGTAATTTTTTTAATGCACTGATCAGACTCCATCTTTAATGACTATTTAACAGCATCAACTTGGTCAACTTAAAACTTTTCAGCCTGGCTGCAGTTACTGAGTTTGTTCCAGAACCTCTCCCTCGACAATTCAAAACTGCTTTCTATTTTATAGCCTAAATGTATTCCCAGACAATTTATATCCATTTGTTCAGGTGCCAAGACTGCCCTTCTAGTTAAATAGCTCTTCTCTCATTCTGGGATCCATTCTCTTGTGTTTATACAGAGTAATCATAAAATTCGTCAGTGCACCAGCACCTTAAGACATGCAGATCTGTTTGTAGGCATCACTACATGGCTTTTTAGAGGTTTTCACCTCCATTTTTTTCAAGTGAGTACTTACTGGCTGCAAAGTTGTTAGTTTTCAAGAGCAAAAGACAGAAACAGTGGTATTTATTATGGACTCTACCGTAGACTTAGTCGTAAAAAATCTCTTTTTGTATAAATATCTCTTGCTTCTGCATCTGCTCAGAAGCCTGAAGAACTTTGCCATGTTTATCCTGAAAATGGTGGCTGGTGCATTCCAAGGTTTGCCCACTCACCAGCATGTTTAGATTTGCTTGCAATTGAAGTAGGTTTGGAAAAATGCACTTCCCAAGTACAAAACCAGACTGTTGCAGTTGCTTGATGTTTGGCAGGGAAATCAGGATAGCTTGAATGATGACTGTGGAAAAAAAAAAAACACTTTGAGCCTCTCCTCTTTCTTTGCTGTCACTTTTTCAAGCCTTTAATAAAGAAGGAAAATGGCAAATGTCTATAAAGACCACAGTGAGAGAGTCCAATAGTTAGCTCCTTCTTTGTCTCTTACTCCTGTTCATTGTGCTAGATTTTCTTCTTGGTTTGATATAGACAATATTATTTTTGATCTTAGCTTTCTGTAGTTCCATCTAGCTCCTAATTTTTTGGCTGCTATTCTGCTTATATATCCTTCTTTGTCCATTTCAAAGATGTTTATCTCTCAGTGTCCTCATCAGCACATAGACCTGGAAGAGACCTACTAAATCATCAAATCTAGTCCCCCTATCATGGGCTGTTACAGCATCATGCAATACCTTTCCTAAATACCATATTATATCTTAAAATAATCTTGCTCTGATTAACTGCTTGTTCCAAACATCACTCTTCTAAAGATTAGGAATCACCAGCACCACATGCTTACATTAAGCTGAAAAAACTTCACCTGATACTGGCAATGTTCACATTTACCTTTTTCATGGGTGCATTTTACTGGTGACTTATGGTCTCCCAAGGGCTGATAATCGTAGTCATGTGTTTTCTTTACAATTTGTCCTAATAGTCTTCCGCATTGATGGTGCCTCCTGTCAGTAGATTTTACTACCACACTACTCGTGCTAAAGCTCCTAATGAAAACATCTAAATGACACCCAGATCCTTGAGATGCCCAATGTATCCTCACAATACCTTGAGACTCCCTTCAAGCAAAAAATAACAGCTCCCCATGAGCAAGTACCATAAGCACCTTAAATTCTGGCGCTAATTTCTATATGACACAGTATCAAATGCTTTCTGAAAATCATGTTACATAGCTTTTATAAAGTATGTGCTTTATATCTGTCAGATAGAACCACGCTCACATCACCCCACTTTGTATTCCTTTCCATGTCTTTAATTATTCTTTCCTTCAATAAGTATTCAAAGAGCTGAGGGTCAAACTGATGGATGAGTGTTTGGTCCAATTACTTTTCAATTCTCAATGTTTTGGGTTTTTTTTTCCCTAAAAATTAGGTAGCACATATGCTGTTCTCCAATATCTCAGCAATAAGTGTATTTAAAAAACCTTCCTACCAGCTTTGCAATTCAATGTGTTGGTTATTTCACCGTTTGGGGTTGGAGGGTCCATTCCTCCAGCTTGAGCACATTATGATCAATGGGCCTGGAGGCAGGAGTTCCCATTTCCAAATAGTCATGCCCAGCTGTCAGGGCATTGTCCTCCTGTTCTCTATCATCCTCCTCACTGACAAATGAGGCAAAGAATTAGGTCCTAAGCCCCAGCCTGACTCCATATCTGCTTTTTGTCTTCTTTCTTCGTTACTGTAATTGAAGATTATTTGACCTTCTGTCTCAATTACTCTTGAAAGTTTTAGCACAGCTTGACATTTGTCGGGCTGTCTTTTAGATTTGTATTATCTAACATCCAAAATTAGTCTTTCTTTGTAACTAGTCCCTTTTCCTATAATTTCTAAGGTCTTTACTCACAACTCTTTTCCTTTTTCCAGGCTTTTTGGGGGGATAGGTAATGATGGTAGAAGGAAACAGTTTACTATTCATTCAGATAGCCAAAAGTACCCCTGGAATTTTATTCATCTTGTCAAGATACTGCAGAAAATTTGCATCTTTGTCCAAAAGGAGTTCAAAGCATTCCCCACAAGTATGGACACTTCAGTCTAGTTAAGCTGTTAGCTAGTTTCTTAGAGTTTGTCCCTCTGAAAAATGTTTTTTTTTAAACCCAGTTTCAGGATCATATTTATTTCTTTATCATTTTATTTAAATTGAATTGACTTGTGATCACTGTTACCTTCAGGGTTTTTTTTTTATTATTATTTTCAGGTCTTCCTTCTCTTTACCAAAACCACTTTTAAAATAGCTTTGCTACTTGGATAAGAAACTTGTGATGAAGCATCAGGTGTCTAAATCTCAAGCAATGCCTTACCTATGCCATTTATAAAGCACCAATTCTCCAGTCTGCTGTAGCCTACACTGTATTTATATTGAGTTTATTCATTAATTACGTGTAGTACATTTCAGTATGCTGTGGTTTGATATAGTTTGGCTAAAGACTAGGTTCTACAAAATGAAGTGAATTTTTAAGTTAGAAAACAGTAACACTCCTCTGTGACAGCATTCAAAACATTTTCAATAGTACATTTTGTTACCAAGGAAAGCCAGGATGAAATTGAGTTGGATGGCTGTGACCTGACCAAAAAAAAAAAACCCAAACCCCCGAAAAATCCCCACAAAAACAACCTTACCCCCAAACCCCTAAACAAAAAAATAAAAAAAGCATCAAAACAAAATACAAACAAACACTCCCACAAAAAAAAAAAAAACAAAGAAAAAAATACTAAATAAAAAAAAAAACAAAAAAAAAACCCCACAAAATCCAAATAACACACAACCAAAAACCACCAAACTGAAGATGCAATATAATCAAGTAGTTCTACATGAATTATGCAGTTCTTTTTCAGGAGTCTCTAGCTTGTGGAAAAAGTGGTTTTTAGATATTCCCACAGCATCAAACAACCTGACTTCATGATGGTTGACCTCCAGGTCATGGCCCCGTTCGCAAGCACCTTTGTCATTCCTGTGACCTCTGGTCACACATTCTATGATACAAAAGACATGTTAGAGGAACTGTGGTGGGCTGTGACATAGTTTTCATGTTATTTTTGACACTTTAAACACAAAAATCAGAAGGAAAAAAAAATAGATCCCAGGGCCAGTGGACAGCGCAGGAGGTGAAACAGTGTAAATGTAACTTTTGATACGTACCTTTCTGTGAGCCTCTGGCTATACCACCTCCTATACATGCTTCATTGCAAGAAAGTATTTTTATCTCTTGCCATATTTAATTTCAATTTACCCATTTTTCATCAGTTAGTCATCTACCTCTGCTATAGCTGTTAGCAATTTGCTGTCATGACATTTCTGGGGGGGTTTTGCCTGCCTCATGATTAGGCCTCCATCCATTAAAAGTCCCTGGTTTCCGTATTTTTTTCTGGACAAGACACTATGCTTACCTATTGCATACGAACGTGGCTGGAACACCAGAAGTTGTGATCTTTTGAAAGGAGTCCTTGGGATGCACTTTGTGAGTCACCTGCCACACAGTCATAAAAGTCTAAGATACTCTCACATTATCTTTACATTCAAGCTAAGATAGTTGCTGTACTAACTAAATTATTCATAGAACTGCATTATTCTCAAAGTTTAATTATTGTGTCTAATGATCAGAATTTGGAAATTAAATGCTCCCATGGTGATACAACCCCTCACAGAATTTCTGTCGTTATCATATCAAAGAGATCTCTATCCATATATGAATCCAACACTTGAGGTCTAAAACAGGCACCTTCAGTGCTGTCAAATGTCTCCAAGTGTTCTTAACTGAAGTAGGTTTCACTATCTTTGCTATTCTTTTCTACATATTTACTGCTTATCACATTCCTAACATGTCACCTTACTTCTTTTTCCCAGTTGTTTCCAGCTTTCTCAACAGCTCGTGCTCTTTAGTGCTTGTCTTTGGGAACGGTTGTTGGTCAACCATTATTTCTGTTACCAAGATTCATATCTTGCTACAGCTGATCGAATTCTTCCATTTTACTGTCTAATTATAACTAGCAGGAATTAAAATATCTCAGTTATCTGTCAACACAGCCAGGTTATGGCTCTCCCTGATGGAAGCACCTACTGCTTTCCGCAATATTATTATTTTCTTTTTCATTGCTGTCAAGTCACTGAACACTTGCTCTTCTTATTTACTTTTCTTAAAATCAGCATGGGAAATACACATATCCCTTGATATGTATGTATATATTTTCTTACCAGATTTGGCCTGAAAACGTCACTGACTTAATAAGTCAAGTGGCCATAACTGTGTCAGGTGTATTTTATCACAGAAATGCAGTAAGACGTTCTCCTTTTTCTTGCTTTTGGCACTGTCTATAAATGGTCTTAATCCTGTGGAGAGGTTCAGGCTTGTCTACATTACCAAGTAAAACGATGTAAAATAAGAGAGTAAGTAGATTAAAACAGTTACTGCTGGAGCCTTTCACATCCTCATCATATGTGGCTCTAGGGTTTTACTTCAAACGAGAACCAGTTTTGCCTCCTGGGCCAAATGCCCCCATTTATATTTATTGTTTGAAGCTTTCTGAAGGAAGATTAACCCACAAACCTTTGGTACGTCACTTGACAGGTGATGGGGAACATCTTTGGGCCTCTCTAGGAAGGTCTGCATTTGTCACTTAGGTAAAAGTGGCACATCAGTGTCCTGGAGTAAGTCCACAGGGCACCTCCCTTGTCCCACATGTGAGCCCAAGGCACAGAAGTCCAAATATGTCTCCTAGAACACTTCTCTTGAATCTTGAATTTTGTGCCACTTTTCTCACTGGCTATCTCATAGCCAAAAGCAATCGTGGTTAGCAACCCTATATGAGGACTACCAAGACATCCTGCTGCCAGAGGAACTTTCAGACTGGGTTTGGCACAAATTAACAGGCTGTGTCATCTCTTTGTGGGTAGGCACCTCTCTGAAGAACCTCTCCAAAGCTGAAGGCTGGATCATGTAGTCTTCAAACAAAGCAACAAATAAGAAGTGTTATGTGGCATTTGCATCTTTGTATTGCACAAGAGTTATTTCTGGTGTTAAGGAAGCTCTGCATAGTTCAAAGGCCTTCTCCTAGGCAAAGGTTTTGTGGTGATGAAGCCCACACATTGAGTGAGAATTTTAAGGTCCCCATCCAGCACTGAAGAACTTCTGAAAGGAACTTCTAAGCTCCTCCAAAACTAATCTGTTTTACATGCCCCAGAACTGTTTCTGTGAATGGAATCAGTAAATGGAGAGAATCAGGGGATTTGCTTTAAAATTGCACATTTTCTTCAAGACAGAACACACACGTAGACACAGGGAGTTGTTATCACGCTCATTAGTACAGTCCATATCACTCAAAGCAATCGCAGCTACGTAAGTGTACAGCCTCTGTGGTCACTCGGAACTGTGATTTACCCTGTGTAGTCAGCAACCTCCCCTCGCCCTTTCTTTCCTTCCCATGTACAAGCTCCCAAAAGAGTGTAGTCCTCATGCATGTCCCCTTCCAGAGTCCTCGCCTTTCATTTTGCTCTGTCTTAGAAGTTCACACCACCAACACAGCTGGCAAAAACTTTATTCAGTTTATTGAAGTGTAATGGATTACTGGTTTTGTAAATACCATTTAGAAAAAAATTCTAAAACAAACCTCTCAGATTTTAGAATTATGGAGGCTTGGAGGCTCTTGCATGTGTGGGTATGGAAAGAAAATAATGGGTCAGTGTAATTCCCATTCCATTCTTTTTTATTCTTTCATCAGGAAGCTTACCATCAGCATGCTCCATATGCAAGCAAATTGGGTATGTTGTCAGCAAAAGAATGAAGATGAGAGAGGAGTCCTGCAAGGGGGAATTTCTCACCACTGGTTTCCTGTATAACAACTTTTTATAAATAGAATCTCGTGCCATGCAATGATACAATATTAATCTGTCACCATATTTGGCACAACCATAGGATCATGAACTACTCGCTTGCTAAATACCATTTGAGCTCTTGCACAGAGCACAGGCTGTGAGATGAGCTTGGTCAGTGTCACAAGTCTGTCAGTGCCAGCAACATCTCAGTGTCTGTTTCCAATCCCTGAAAGTGTCATATATGCATCCTTCTCTCCCAGGAGGTAAAATCCTGGATTCCTTCTGTTAGTATGGATAATTTGTCTTGTTACTCAGAGCCCTAAAGGAAAACCACGTGACACTTTCTGTTAGCTGTTCATATAAGAAAAAAAGTTTTTAAGAAGAGAAGTAAATGTATATCAAGCATGTTTAACTACTGTTTGTTAATTATTTTTTAAAAGTTTGAAAAGCTTCGCCAGACTCCACTATGTAGGAGAAAAAAATTGGGAAAACAATGTGGATATGATTCTTGTAAGCTTTACAGTTGCCCAAATAGTTCTGCATGGTGTCAGTAACACTAATGAGTCGTTTATCAAATTCCCCCCACTGCTTCTTATGAGGGCTCTGATTAGCTACAGAAGTCCTAGGCTGGGCTCTCTGCAGGCTCAGGAAGATGGTGCTAAGGTAATGTATTCAGCTCACACACAGAAGACTGCCTTCAACCAATATAGATTTAACTTTTTCTTTACTTGAATCAAAAAGTCTGTAGAACTGATGATTTAAGTCATTTCATTCAATAGGTGAGCTTTCCAAATCCAAAATTTCTGACTATTAGAACTGCATAGTAGTAAAACAGTAGTAGCCTTTGTTACATTTCCATTTCAGTCACATTCCCTTTAGAGGCAGTGGAAGTTTAGGCAAAGACAGGAACCCATGTCTGTGATAGACAATTATCTTTTAGCAGTTTCATTGAAATTGCATAAAATGCTTTCCATTTTTCAAATTTGTATAAAACTGAAAGTAATTTCCTTCTAGTGAAAATCTTCTAATCCTCTTTAGAAGGATTTAAAATGTAAAAACTTCTAGCAGTAGAAAGTAGACCTGTAGGTGGATTTTATACCTGTCTTTTCAGTCTTGTAGCTGATAAATTAATCATTACCTGTTTCATATTATTCAGCAAGTCTGTATTCTTAAAGGCATTTGGTGCAAAATATTCCCTCAGCAAGTGAAGACTTGAGGTTGACTAATCTTACTTGTGCTAACCACAATGGATATCATTCCTACATCTGAAAATGTTGGCAAAGCGGTCATCTAATAAGAAGCAAGTAAACTGTATAGGCAAAGGATATAGTAATTATATCTTCTCTTCGATATCTGCCTTTATGCAAAGGGATCTAGTCCAGTCACTGTTTACCTATGTGGCTTATTACCAAGAAAAGTCCAACTGCTATCAAGAGAATGACTCCAGAAAGTTAAGGAAATATATCAAAGCATGCAGGAACAGAATTCAGGAAAGATGGGTTAATTGGAAATTTGAGGAGCTCAGCTGGGAAGCTGTGCACTGAGTTCCTAAGATAAGGGCCCATATTTTTGATTACCTAGGTGGAAAAGAACAAACTTAAGTTATTTTTAGGAAATACAAGAACATATCTCTGATGTTCTATGTAATGAAAAAACACAAAGATGTCAGTATTTGCTAATTATTCTTGCACATCAGCAGAAAAATCCCACATCTATTGTCCATTTCCTAAGCATTAAGCTTCCTCTCATTTTGAGGATGATTAATAAAAGTAAACCGGCTTTTATAGTTGCTGTTATACAGGAAATATTTGTCAACTTTTACCTGGGTTAATGTGGATGTTTTCACCAACACCAGAGGCATGCAGATTTGATGCATCATTTCAGTGAAATCCCTCACAACTGTGAGGGCAATTCTTATGTGTTTACTGTGAGAAATAATCTTTCTGGAAGTGTGTATAACCAGCTCAAGAAAGAAAATTATTGCAGTTTATCTCTAAAATCATTGGAAGATCTTACAATATTGTGTAAATCATTTAAGGCAGGCAATAGGCAACTGCAGTTTCCCCAACCTGCATGTTCTGAGTAAACCAGTCTATCTAATTGTCCTTTTTTCTAAGCCTAATTGTCTTTGAAAGTATTATAAGCTGTTACATTTTCACACAAATAAACTGCTCAGGAAGAATTTGTCAAATGCCTTACGCACAGGTTTTGTTCTACATCAGATGCTTTCTGCAGAAATGTTTTCAAGACTTTGTCTGCAGCAATTGTGTAGCTGCCAAAAGGAAACTACCATTCCTGAGCTCTCTTTTCACATCTTTTTTTCCACTATTTCATCATGTCTTTTCAGTGTAGGTGTGGTGTTGTTTTGTGGGTGTTAGAGGTATGTGAAATGACAGTGCACATGCTTGACCAGCACTTGTACAGCTGCCCCTGCCAGGAGTAGCTGGCACTCGATGTCAGCTGACTTCTCATGCAGGTAGAGGCTTTTCATTTCTCTTGGTGTTAAAAGAATCAGCACTTTTTCATGTTTGAGATGTCATGTGGTAAACCAGACCAGTAATCGACAGCAATGTTGACAGCTTATTTTTCCTTGCAGAGCAATGTCATTGCTTTTGGTTTTGAGGGGTACAAACCTTATGCATGAAACATATTTCAGTTAAAGGGGTACTACCAACTGTCAAAAAAACCCACCTTGCTATTACCTATGTGTGTTAAAAGCACTTAGATTACCAGAAATTATAGGTAGACTTTTTCCCTCTTTTTTTCTCTGGTGTGTTTTCCTGACCATTTGACAGTAATCTGGTGTTTCCTTTGAATATCCAGGTTATTAATATTTTTCCCCTTTTGTTTTGTGTGAGCCTTTCATATTAGAATGAAGAAATGGGTCTCCCCAGAAAAATGTGATTGTATTTGTCAAAAACTGGCCAGGGATTCATGATGCAACTTCTTTTTTTTAAGCAAGGTGCACAATTGATGTTGTATATTAGGTTTTTATATTAAATACTTAATCACAGCATATAATTCTGTGACTTGTTTTTAAGTAACCTAGCTTTGAAGCTCAGGATGAAAACGTGTTGCTTTAACGATAACTGTGTAGGTTCTCACCAAAAGAAAATTTGGTCTCATTATCCCATTGTTCTCCTTTTCTTTTTTCTCCAAGCTGCCTGTCTCGTCCTGGGTTGTATGATTTTTCCTGATGGCTGGGATTCAGATGAGGTAAAACGGATGTGTGGTGAAAAGACAGACAAGTACACGCTGGGGGCTTGTTCGGTCCGCTGGGCATATATCCTGGCAATTATTGGAATCTTGGATGCCCTGATCCTCTCATTTCTGGCCTTTGTGCTTGGCAACAGACAAGACAGCTTGCTAGCAGAGGAGCTCAAGTTGGAAAACAAAGGTAGGACTGCTTTAGAAACACTATTATTGGGTGGCCTTAAGGGCAGTTGCTTAAAAACAATGATCGGTTTAATTTCATTTACTTAAAAGTTGGCATGTTGGCTTGCTTCCTAAATTGCTGGGAAAGAAGACATGTAAGGGACAGAGGAAGTTCTGTTTTTCAGCCATGAATTTCTAAGAAAGCTCAAAATTGCCATAATTGTTCCACCTTGCATGACTTAAGGGTTAATAGTTTTTAGAACTTTAGATGGGATGGTTTTATGTTACCCACTTGAACATTATTTCATTAGCATTTGTTTCACTATTTCCATATTTTTCTGTATGCCATGCAAGAAGACTTGTTCATTTGGTTCCTTCAGGATTTTGCATTGTAATATGAATGGCTGTAATATGGCATATGTGTTAGCACAGTGCACAGCAAAGGGGGAGAGTTGCAATGAGCTATGTAATGGGACCACCTATACAGCAAGGCACTGGTGGACTAAGGGTCAGAGCTAGGAATGAAGAATAATCCTAGTTCTTGCCTTATTGTGTTGCTTTGAGCTCATTAGTCAGCTCTTGGGAATCTAGAATGCTGTAGTAACTGAATATTCATGCAGTGGTTTGGGGATACAACACATTTCTAGATTAAGAACATGAAACTGGCTCAGGCCAGTAGTTTACCACACAGTTGTGAGAGGAAGAGATGCTGTTTGGTGAGTGTGTGCAAGCCTGACTGATTTCTGCAGCCCCTTCCCCTTGTGCTCCCCCAGCATCCACAGCTGTGTATCTGATGTGATAGATATCAGAGAGGGCACGTCCCTGCCTTGTCCTTTTAATGGGCCTGTTGTCCCTGGATCTGTCTAATCCCCTTCTGAAATTGCTGATACTGTCGGCTTCTACAGCACTGCGTGGCAGCAAGTCCCTGAAGCTCACTACTGACTGCTAAAGAAGTACTTTCTTTTATCTGTTTCAGATTGATCCCCTACTAGTTTCACTGAGTGTCCCTAGTGCAGGATTATGCATTCAGCTCATCCACCACCTTTGTAATTTTGTAGGTTGCTTCTAATAATAGCAAAGATATTAGAAGCCCTTCACCACTGGATTGGAAATCAAAAGCTGTTTGGCAGCCTGTCTTGTACAAAAATAGCTGGTCTCAGTCCTGCTCTAGAAGCACCATTATCTGCAAGCACCAGCACAGTGGCCCCAGCTTGCTGAATCACAGACAGTCAGCACACTCAGTCCAAAGATAAATGGACTTGAAGATTGAACTTCACATACAATTCCAGACCTAGTTAGAGCCTACTAATGTGTGTTAAAGAAAGTGTATGTTGCTTGCAGTGGCGTGTGTACATCTGTTCTGCAAGTAAACTGTGGGAATCCATTTCAAGGACTGTCCCTGTGGCCCTTTTCTGTAAGGAAAATATTCATCTGCATTTGAAAATTAAAATACTTATCAGAAGGGCATTCACAGCTATGCCACAAGTGCTTTTGGCATCAGCACTATGTCTGATTTGTCTGTAACATACAGAGCTCATGAACCCAACAACTACTTGTATCAAAGAACCTCATCTCTTTTGGCACCTTATGAGCAAAAACCAGCTACTGGAGACTCATCACCTCTCACACTGCTGGCACAAGCTCCTGCCAGAACATTTGGTCCTCAGCATGTCAGACAAAATCATTTAGCAGCTCATTTTCCTTGGATTAGATGCAGAAATGCACCACACCAATAGCTTCAAAGCAAACCAGAATTCAACAAAAAGGGACCCACCCCACTTTGTCCCTCACAGTCATGACTAATGTTCACCACTTTTAAACTTTTTCAAATGAAAAAAGGCAACTTTTCTTCTAGAAAGGACATCCTCTCCCTCATCACAAAAAGCTTCTGCTAAGCAACATCAGGGCAAGTCTAAATCCCCCTGTGGCTGCCAGCCCCAGCCCTGGAGGAGTCCCAGGAGAACACATTGAGGGGCATGGGTGCACACCATCATCCCATCTGTGGTGGGGACATGGCAGGTACCAGCTCTGCACTGCTGGCCAGAAATTAGTCCTTCTGTCCTTGTGGATTCCAGGAAAGCCTGCCTGCATCTTAGTGAGCAAATATCCTACTGGGACAAGGCATGAGCACTTAATTCCCTCCAGTGGTCTCTGATCTCTGTACAAGATGGACTATAGCTTGTCATCCCCAATACTAGTAGTGCTGATGGATCAGGGCTCTGGGGCATGGTCCCTGCAAACCAAGGAGAGGTTACCACTAAAAAGGCTGCACTCTGAAACAGGTGTAGATAGCACTCATGCATTTTTTCAGCTAGAAGTTGTTTAACAGTGTTTAGGAGAAGGATTTTGGCTTCATAATGCCAAGATTGTGAAGTAGGTTTTGCAATCCTGGCAGTAACTGGCCCCAGCTGGTGTGGGGCAGTGGGCTGTGGATAGAAGGGGTGTTGATTACTTACATCATAATGATGAAGAAGCTGGTAGAACATTATGGCAAACACTTGTCCTTGAGTTGGCATCAAAAACCTTCTGTCTGTGCCCCTGGCATATACTGCACAACCATGAGGGCTGTGACATTTACCCCATAAACTACATCCCCTTGTCCCCCTTCAGGTTAAAAGATACCAGAGAACTACTCATCATCATTTGTCTACATGCAAGGTATCTGTGTGTCTATTCGAAATGGTCAGGATGTGAAAATACTGTAATAGGCAAATGTCACTAGCACACCTCCCATATAGACAAGATGATAAGACTAAGGATATAAGTAATACCACCCTCAGCCTCCCAAGCCACTCTTACAATGTGAAATCAAAGCCCTTATAACAAGTAGCCATGGATATTAAACAGCCCCTTCCCCCATCCCTTCTTCTTGCTCCTCATCCAGATGTGGTCTGCCTCCAGGCTTGTGTTGGCTCATGCTTCTAGATTAGCAGGTATGGATGAAGAGCATCCCTTTTTCAAGGAGGAGTCCCTGAGCTGCTGCTGTCTTCCATGGGCAAAATATGTGGCTGGATGATCAGGGCTGTCAGTTGGGTGGGACCTCAGTGATTCCTTCCCCTTGGTGGTGTTGATACCGTAAAAAGAACAAACTGTATTTCTCTGTAAACTTACCATAATCAATTGTCGACCTGCTCTGTGCTTTTGATGACTACAGTTCTCTGTATTTACATAGGTCACTGAATGCTTATACAGAAGGAATCTGACTGTTAAAATCATTCATGGCAGAAGATGGCCATATTTTTACCATAAAAGAAAGTTTCCCTTTTCACTGCATAAGAAAAATAGTGCTTCCTCATTTCTTATTTGCTTAGGTGTGAGAGTAAACCACCATGCGGGTTTCCATCTGGGAAATACAATGCGAGTTCAGCGGACTTTCTCCAGGTTATAGTCTATTTAATGCATTTTCATAATCCTGCAAATTTTACACAACAATCCATACCTTTTTCAGTTCAAAAACTGCCTTTTGAAGAAAAAACAAAGATGTTTCTAAAAAGACTTTCACATTATGTTTATGCCATTAGCAAAAGGAGGGGAGACAACAGTATTACATGGATTAATTTATAGGCACTAATGGTAGTGACTTAAAGGCCTGTCTGTTATTAAACTAATGCCATGCAGGGTGATAACAAAAATAGTCAGAATTCATCTTAGCTTTGATGTTCATCGACACCATTTTGAGTGAGCCATAAATATCAGGCATTAAACTTGATGTGTTGTGTAATGACATAATTTACCATTTTGAACCATAATGTCTTAAAGACACAAAACTAAAGTTCTGCCCAAAGGGTGAAGAGACCAAATAAGATGTTTTCAAAGGAAATTGAGAGTGCAAGGCAATTATTTTATGGTAGAAAGTGGTAATATGGTCTGCATTATGAGTGATAAAAACAAGAGCGTTCAGAAGAAACTATCCTGTTAAGTAATATCAATCAGACCAGGTGGTTAAGTAATATCAATCAGCACCTTGTGGACAGCTATGGTTTTTCTGATGGATAAAGCAGCTTTACTAGGCGTTTATGTTTAACATTTGTCTCATCTCTGAGGCCCATATGGTCACAGATAAGCAATTTGCACTAAAGATTTTTCAGAGTTACAAGCCTAGACAGAAAATGTGAAGGATTCATCTACCTTGCAATGATTATAGTTCACATGAACTCAAGGTACACCGCATTGCTCCCAACAGCCATGTTGCAGAGAGCTCACCACAGAGTTCAGTGCAGGATGCCCAACGCAGAACTTGCCAGTTGGTTGACATTTACACCCTCGTTACTATTCACCCTTGGTAAGTTTGCATATGACACAAAGTTAGGTGGGAGTGTTGATGTGTTTGAGGATAGGTAGGCTCTTTAGAGGAATGTGGACAGGCTGGAGTGATGGGCTGAGGCCAATCCTATGGGCTTCAACAAAGCCAAGTGCCGAGTCCTGCACTTGGGCCACAACAACTCCAGGCAATGCTACAGGCTTGGGGAAGAGTAGATGGAAAGCTGCCCAGCAGAAAGGGACCTTGGGAAGGTAATCAACAGCCATCTGAACATGAGCCAGCAGTGTGACAAGGATGCCAAGAAGGCCAACAGCATACTGGGCTGCATCATGAATAGTGTGTCCAGCAGGACTATAGAAGTGATTGTCCTACTGCACTTGGCACTGGTGAGGCCGCTGCTTGAGTACTGCGTTCAGGTTTAGGCGACGAAGTATAAGAAACACATTTCGGTGCTGGAGCGGGTCCAGAGAAGGCCAATGAAGCTGGTGAAGGGTCTGGAGAATCTTACGAAAAGCAGCTGGGGGAGCTGGGCTTTTTCAGTCTGAAGAAAAGAAATCTGAGGGAAGACCTTATTGCTCTCTACAGCTACCTAAAAGGAGGTTGTAGTGAGATGTGTGTTGGTCTCTTCTCACACTTCACAACTGAGAGGACAAGAGAAAATGGTCTAGGTTACACCACGGAGGGTTAGGTTGGACATCAGGAAAAACTTCTGTACCAAAAGGGTTATCAAAGACTGGAACAGGCTGCCCAGGGAAGTGCTTGAATCGCCATCCCTGGATGTATTTAAAAGCCATCTAGATATGGTGCTCAAGGATGTGGTGTATTAGTGGCCCTGGCAGAGTTAGATAATGGTTGGGCTTGGTGATCTTAAAGGTCTTTTCCAACCATAGCAACTCTGTGATTCTGTGATTGTCTATACCAGTGCTGTCAGGGCCTGATGCAGGTTTTTGAAGGCTGGCTCTGTACATCTGCATAAGCTGCAGTCATTGCAGAATAAACATAGTTCAAGAGAGAAGCTAAGAGGAAGTTGTTTCTTGATGACAAAGCAGTTTTCTGTAACAGAAAAATAAATAGTCTTACATGGAGATTTGTGCACCTTTGGCTAGAGAATTGTCTTCTGTAAACAGGAATAGTCTACCCACATGATTGCTGCTGCAACAGAAAACCATCTGCAAAAGGCCTAGTATCTGAAGCTGAGTGACAGGAGGCTAATGGTGCACTTGTCCCACTGGGGGGCTACATGACAAGGTGCACATCAGCTGTCATTCTTCAAAAGGAAAATAGCTCAGGTCACAACACATGTGCAAGTTGCTGCAAAATTGCAAAGCCCTGCTTATCAGCATGTAGTTCTCCTGACATACACTCACAAACATGCAGGCTAACTTGTTCAAAATTAGGTGAATAAACATGAATATGGATACCCAATTTAAGTTTTCACATATAGCTACCATGCATAAAAGAACTGCCAACAGCCCCAGTAGCAATAAAGAGTACAAATCCAGTCAGAACACCATATATACCTCTGTATACCCATGTTCTCTATCTGAAAAAATGATATAGTCCCTTTTTTGTAAAGTTGTGTAACCCCTGGCTCCTCCTGATACACAAAAAGTCTGTGTATGCACCTTTTCATTTCAGTTAGCATGTACTTTTTTTTTAAAAAAAAGTACTTTCAGAAATAAAATGGAGGATTTCTGTTACTCTCTTCCCTTTTTCAGACTGGTATCTCTCTCCATGGCTGCTACTCTGCTCCCAGAGTTCAGGAGTCCTCCACTTTAGCATCTTGCTGCTTCAGTGTTGGCTCCATGTTCAAAGTACTTAAGGTAACTTTGAACTCAGAATCAACTTGGTCACTTGAATTTCTATTTGAGAAGGGAAACATGGAAGAAACTCACTGGGGAGTGATCTGTGATGGATTGCTATAGACAGCCCACCACATGCACTTGCCAGGCTGCAGCTGGCCAGATGAAGCTGGAACTATGTCAAAAGGTTTATGCGCTTGCCTCAAAGGAGAAGTATTTAGGTACCCTCCACTTCAAAAGCAAAATCAGTATCTTCTTTGAAGCTCACAGCCATAGATTCCAGGTTGGGAATTCCTGGCCCTCATTCCTATCTTCAAAATATGGTTCTCTGCCGTGTCAGCCAGGAACAAAGTCTTGTCACAGCTGTGAAAAGCTCACATGTTCTCTTTCAGCTTCATTTGACAAGTGGCTCATCTATCATAACGTCACTGCAATTAACTCCAGTTAATTTTTTTTTGTTTAATTACAACCTATTTTCTTCCCAGTATCACCTCTACAGTGTGCTACAAGTTGCTCTGGGTGTAAGAACAGTAGGCAAGTAGTACAAGACATATTTCATCTAGGAACCTGCAATGAGAAGCCAAACTAACAGATTTTTTTTAATAAATTAAAAAAAATTTAAAAAATCATGCTTTAGATAGCAGTGACCATTTTCCTATGATTCCAGCTATATCAATAACATTTTAAAAAGAGAAACTATAAAGCTACAGACTTAGAAGACAACTCCATGTCTTCCTTTTGTGTTTACAGGCATATGAGAAGCACATGCATATGCATGTGAGAAGCTGCTTCGATTTTTCTACTGGTATTGAGTGGCAGCAAGGCAAAAGCCCTGTTTAGAACAGATGAGTTTGATTCCTGGTTCTCTTACTGAGCTTGCATCTATCATTTGATTTCTCAATCTCTCTCTTTTAGATGGGGAGGAATGAGACTGACTTTGTTGATAATTTGTGGTTGAGCAACAGAAGGTGAATTAAAAAAGCTAAATAGTGGTAGAATTATTATAAAAGTATGTCTTCTGAGACTAAGCCTTGATAAAATACTTTTATCAGGGAATTACTTTACCAGTGTACTAAATGATGATACTCTTTAAGGGGAGGCAAATGAGGCATCAAAACTAAAAGGCGAAAGCTGATTAAAATACCTTATTAAATAAAGGTCAATCTTGCAGTAGTACTGATTGATATATCAGCTGATACAACAGTTCCTCTCCAGCCCTACTTTCTGTAATGAGAAATTAAAATTAGTCCTAAGCATATGCATTAATTACTTAAGTGAAGAAGTTGGAGATCATGAATAAAGAGTCCTAGTCCCCACTGATTAAGGTAGAAAAAGCATGGTGAACTGCTTTCTGTCTCATAGAAAGATGGATCCCACTTGCTGTTACACTCTATAAGGAATCTCATACAGAGCTCAGTTACAGAAATTACCATTCCATTTAACAAGATCATGATATGAGGGACCAAGTATGGGGACTGAAAGGCATGCTGGTAGCAAAAAGCTAGGCAGCCTCAAAAAAACACTTCTTAAACAGTATAGGGGACTCAGTGCATTGTATGGGCTCTATGCTGAGCTAAAAAAATCTGTAGGGCAGCAAGGCACAGAGGGGTTGAGCAATACATCCCCATGCATGGGGATGGGGGATGAAGTCATTAGAAAGTGCTGTCAGTAATAAAACAAATCTCCAGGCTGGTCAAGACAAGTCCATACAAAGTCTTGAGAGATCTGGAGATCTGTGTTGTTAATTGAAAATGAAATCTATGGCCTGTTACAAGCAATACCATATTTACTGAACTAGAAAGTGACAAGTCTTGACTGCATCATCACTAGTAGTTGCATTAGAAATGGTGCTTGGAAGCTTGGACAAAAAAATCAGGGGTATTTCACAATACATATATATATAAAAGGGAAGTATCTGGCATATAATTCATTCTAGGCTGGGTTAGTCACACTCAAAGTTTTTCGTACCCCAGTATTCATACCTTCTTCCCTACTAACAGAAACCACATTTTTTGGAGGAACAGAAGAGAACAGGAGACCTCATGACTCAGCTGTTCTTTCATGAATGTTTTGGGGAAAATTGTTAATGTACACTAAAAAATCAAGGCAGGTTTGTGCCAAGAATCCGTACTGTGAACGAGAACACCCTATCTATGAGGACTTTACTGCTGCCCAGACTAGCTTGCCATTTCAGAGAGATGCCCAGATTGTCCATATGTTCAAACCAGCCCTAATGTCCTGTCCTCCCACAGAGGAATCCAGTAGAACTGAGCTGTAATTCTTCTGAAGTAAATTCCAGCAATTTTCTTGGAAATCTGTATTATGATTTGAAAAGCCATTAGTTTCATTATCTCATTTCCACTGTGAATTTGTTTTGACTTTTCCTCAGCAGTTTCATAAAGCCAAGATTATTTTCTATCTGCAAACAAAACATCTGAAAAAAAATGCAAGTAACCTCTCTCTTTCTGAGTGCAGTATCAACAGAAACAGGAAAGATGTTGTCAGAAGCTTTAGAATAATGAAGCTATCAAGAAGATCCAAATGAAAGGAAGACAAACAGCCCTGTTTTCCAAGTTATACCCAATGAGACATATAAGTCATACCTAATGGGATATTTGAGATATCTGGCTTTCTGGTTTCTGTTACAGGTAGCATGCAAGACCACTTACTACAGAAACAAGCAGAAGTTGATTTGTTTGGGCTTAGAGAGTAGCTTTTCTTTATTTACCCAGTCATTATATTGGTTTATTCTAGAACCTTGAAACTGTTCCTGTTATTTCTGGACTACTACCAGAGTTGATCTGCACTTTCTGTTGAGTTCCTCATCTCCTGAATTACAAGCTTTGTGGACTTGCCCTAGACTGCCCAGACATAGGGAACCCAGGTATTTTAGTTCCTTGACTCTGGTGATCCTACCAGGCCCAAGTTTGCTGCAGCTGAAAGGTAGTGTTCTGCTCTTGGCTGTCAAGATCTTTGTCTGTTAACTTTGATATGTCTGTACAGCTTTACTTGATACAATATCAGAAAACAGCAGTGGAAGAGGAAACAGGGCCGGGATATTCATGAGTAATATTTCACTCAGGATTCGCTGTAGGTGCATGCTAACTTTGTTTCCTAGAAAGGAATGCAATTGATAACAAGCAAAATTATAATCCAAAGATGTTTTCACATGTCTTGTATCTGAAGGATATTTTTTCTTAATTCATGTTTTTAAGTGAAATAAATGAATTTACTTATAGCACATAGTCCATGTTTAGTCTTTCAGGCATTTGGCATGCAAGCACTCCAGCTGTCAGAAACATTTTTTATGCACCTACTTCAAGAGCATTTAGCATGAAATGTACTCTACAGACATAGTAAAAATGAAAATAAAGGTTCAGTTGCAATCCCATTTGGCTAAATGTATTTACAACACTACCGCACATTTGATTTTATGAACCACCTTCACTTCAGTTTTGTAAATCTCAAAATTTTCAGTACCATAATAAGCTGTCATTGAACAAAGTTATTCATCTCAAAATGCTCCTTCATATCAAAGCACTTGCACCCTTCCAGGTGCCAGCGTTTGACACAAGACAGACCATTGCTCAGGTTTCCCTCAGCTCCTGCCTTCTGATGTTCCCAGCTGATTCTCTCCTAATCACTGAGTGTATTGTTGCTGCCTACTACGTGCACACTGAATCCAGAACTCACTGCTCTTTGTATAACTCTGTGTCTGATAAGAGGCTGAATGGATCAGTATGATCATTTAAACTACTTCTATATATCACCCAGGCTGTAGGATGACCTGAGTACCCTCCAGTTTATCAACACTGTGTAAACTGTGGAATCAGAGCTGGACACTTCCAGGAGTGGCTGTCACTCTGCTGTACCCAGAAGTGGTATAACCCCTCTACTTCTCAGTGTTTCCTTGTCTGCAGCCAAGACACTCAGTAGCCCTTCTGTCTACCAGCACATCTCCAGCTCATGCTCAGCTGACTTGCTGTCAACATGCGAGTGCAATTCTTTTCTCCTTGACGTATCATTTTGCATCAGGTCATTCTTATAGGATGAGCTATTTGCTAACAAACCTGAAGACTTCTATGATCCTCTTCACTGCAGCAGCTGAGAGAGAGAGATGAACATTGCCACTGCCTCCCAGCAAACTGGAGAAAATCTGTATGTTGTAGGTCTGTCTCCTCTTTCTTCCTCACTATAAGGAGATGAAGATATAAGATATGAAGATGAGGAGACCAGAAACCACCTTCTTTCTTTTCTACACACACACTGAATTCAGACTCAAAAGCATCCCAATATAAGCCCCATTTTCAGAACTAACAGTGTTAGAGCACTTTGTGCCTCCCTATGGCTTTGCTTGCTTGCTTTCCCCACTCTTTAAAGGGTTTCATAACCTCTCACTGTGCTTGGACAGTTCAGTCAACAAACATAAATCTTTACATTATGAATACAACCCACTTGCTGGTATAGCCAGAGACACCAAATACCCGCTGTAGGGTCTAATAGGTGGACGGACATCTTGAAATACTGAGTAAATCCACCAGCACTGCTACCAGTGGTGAGGTGTAAAGGTAGATAATTTTTTGCTTCCTGAACACAGAAGCAATAGTTTAGCTGTACTTTTTGCATTTCTACCATAATGATATGTATGAATGGTAAGTGCACATTGGATAAGAATTGAGAAAAATAGCAGTGTTATGTAAATGCCTGATGAAATGGATGCATCTGGGATCTCTGCAGAGTACAATAGTTCAGTTATTTAATGTTTACTTCAAAAAGAGCACATTCAGAAACCAAATTAGGTTGGCATAGCTAAAATGGACTCATTTTATACAAAATGTTTACTACTATTCTTTTTAAGTAGATTATTGAGCCAAAATCCTCAAAGCTTTTCCACTGGGCATGTTGAACATGATTATGCAGTGGGGGTTTTATTCATCCTGTGAAATCAGTAAGGATTTTAGATGGGAGCAAACTGAATTCATTACAGCAATTCATATACTTTTTTAATGGTCATGAATCTTATTTATGCTAATCCTTGAGCACAAGTTTTCAAACCACATTTTTCAGGTGTTTTAATGTTTGATGTGTACCAAGTATGTTCAAGTGTCCTTTGAAGAACTATCATAACACTCTGATGATAATGACAGGCTGACCCTTTGCAAATAGAAGTCTGATAAGGCAATAAAGATCAAACATCATATATCCTACAGAGACAAATATTAGTCTACTAGAGAAAGTGGAAATGTACTAGAAATCATTCAATATGTTGTAAATGTTAAAGAGAAGAAAGTACTGTCAAAGAGTCAACTGGAAATTCAATACAGAAGCCATTCTGGAGAAGTGTAAATGCCATACTTAGAATAGCCACAGAAACACAGTACTTGTATCATAGAATCATAGAATGGTTTCAGCTGGAAGGGACCTTAAAGATCATCTAGTTCCCACCCTGTGCCAGAATTTCTTCCTTAGCTAACCTAAATCTACCCTCTTCCAGTTTAAAACGATTTCCTCTCGTCCTATCACTACATGCCTTGTGAAAAGTCCCTCCCCAGCTTTCTCATAGTCTTTCTTTACTGAAAGCCCGCAATAAGGTCTCCCCAGAGCCTACTCTTCTCCAGGCAGAAGAACCCCAGCTCTCTCAGATTGTCTTCATAGGAGAGATGTCCCAGCTTTCTCTTTCTGATCATTTCTATGGCCCTCCTCTGGACCCACTCGGGCACATCCATATCTTTCTTATGCTGAGGACCCCAGAGCTGAACACGGTACTGCAGGTGGGGTCATACAAGAGCAGAATAGAGGGAAGTATCAGCTTCCTCAAACTGCTGATATCTCTGATGCAAACGCTGGATTTGGCAATATGTAAAGAAGTAATGCCAAATGGTTAAGGAGCAACTTTGCTTGGAAGAATAAAAATTTTTAGCAGCATAAGGCTGCATTTCTGTGGCCTTTCAGAACTCTCCTGCAGCATCTAATTGTTGAATTTAAAATGATAGGTGAAAACCTCTGAGCATTCACTATCATGTGGCCTCAGCACTTCCAAGCAGCTATCTAAATAGTATCACAAATCCAGTAGCTATCTAAAGAGCACAACTGCTTTCCATGTTCTGCCTCAGTTTTATAAGTATGCTCCCTGCTGCTCTGTAGATGTTAATTCTTAGCCCGTATGGGCAAAGATGACATTATTAAGTACAAAAAATCTTCCCATATAACCATCAACCCAACTATTTTCCTGAAGAGGACTGACAAGCTTATCTTAAATAAATCCCTAAAAGGACTCTGTGAAATGATTGGAAGTTGTATGTTTACAGTGATGCCAGAAGATCAGCAGGTTTATACACTGATAAATCATTTATACACTAGTGAGCAGCTGGCATCTGAGGCTGTGTCTGCTCATCTATCAAGCAGTTCTCACAAAGGTTAGAAATAGTAAAGTTGTACTCAGACACAAATATAGGTATAAGAATGTTCTAAAAATGCTAAGTATTGACGATTATGACATGAACTGATAGGAATTCATATTTCAGAATAATTTCTATATAAGATCCCGATCACAAACAATTTGCCAAGGTGTCACCTTCTTCCCTAAGCCCAGCTGAAGCACATCCATTGCTTTTCAGTGCAGTTAATGTCCTTGCAGATAGATACAGAGTACGTGTTGACGCAACAACAGTCTCAGAAAACTTTTGTGGATAAGGTAACATTGATGTTTGCCCTCTGTACTATGGAAAGTGGTTTTGAAAGAACCACCTGGAAACCTGGAGAAGATGAAGCTGGGTGCAAAAAGGAAGTCCAAAGACCAGTGCTTGGGTCTCTGGCTCTTACAGGGTGTTCACTTTCGAAGGGACCAATTCTCCCTGTTTCTAGGCAAAGACTAGATTTGACTTTTTCTGTTTTTAAAATTTTTTCTAGTATTACTTTCTAAACTCTTAACAGTAAAAACATTATAAATTATATTGTCATTGTTACCCTGCTTGGGAAAAGGAGGTGAATGCTGTCATATAATAAGTATACGTGGTCTGTTACAGCTATCACTCAGATCAAAGCCTGCTGCATTGACCAATTCCATTTTTTTAACAGGGAAAGAATGCAGCAATTCATCACTTGTCCAGTCTAGTTAATGTTTTGTGCTTTTTTTCCAAGAGTGGAATTTGTGAACTGGCCAGCTTTGACAGTTTGAGGTACTTGGTACTTTTCATTTCTAGATCATTGACTCAAGTATAGCACATATTTGATCAAAAATTGAATGGCAGATGACTGATTGCTGAAGTATATAAAAAAGCACTGGTTTCAGCTCAGTTGATAGTACACAGATGCCAATAAGAAAGAAAACCCCCACATATATCTTAAACCTTGTACTAACAAACATTCTAACTGGGAAGACTCAGAAATTAATGGAGAACATATCTAGCTTTGGATTCCTTCATTATTTGTCTCCTAACTTTAGCTATCTAATCCAGAATTGGAATTTACCTCAACAAGCCTCTCATATCTCTGAAAATCAGGTTGAATATCAGTGTTGAATATCATGCACCCAAAAAGTGAGGTCTCTTCTGAAGAATGGTAACTACTTGCTCCTGACTATGTGATGGAGATGGGTGCAGTGTGAATATGTTAGGAGAGAGCTGATGCATTTTGGCAGGGCTGTGTGGTTGATGAACTTTTGATGGCTTATGTCTGCCTTGGAAAGTACAGCATTTTCTTATCATTTCCAGCTCAGCATTTGAATCCTATTGAATTAGTAAAGTGAATTAACCTAGTGTTTGATACTTCTTACTCTTAAGTTTCCGAGAAATTTAGTTTCCAGTGATTATGATTTTTCTTTGTCTGTCATTTTCTCATGACATATTAGCATCCAATTCCCAATAAACATAATGAGGTATTTAAGATTAAAATAGTCCTTCTCTGCTCTGCTCTCCCATTAGGATAATCTGATTTTTAACTTGTGTTCTCATTTAAAGAAAGAGTTTTTGCTTTATTCAATGAATAGCTGACCCTCCCATCCTTTCCAGGACTGCATTAATATTGTTGCTTTTAAAAAGACAGTGACAGGCAAATCAGCCTTGGCTCTACAGTGGCAGGTCATGCACTTACATGCTGAACTAGATGTTTGGATAACACAAGTAAAGAAGCTGTAGTTCCCTACTTAGATATGCATCAGGTCCAAGTCCTGAAGTGAAATTCACATACTTTCAGAGCTGGTAGCAAGGATGACATTTCTGACTCTTAAATTTCCCTGTCTTCCCTGTCTTTTCCAACAACATTCAATATATTCAGAAATTTGACCGTAGTTTCAACAATGTCACTGTGATTCCTTGTGGCAAGATGTGTACCAGCTAAATCTCAAACCAACACAAGCCCAGTTCTGGAGCCTTTTTGACAAATTGCAGTTTCGTTAAGCAATAGTATTTCAAGTAAAAAAGCCTTTTAATGGATGGCTGTTGAATTTAATTATTTGGTTTAGTGGGATTCTTTTTTTTTTTTTATGCTAGTACATTTCATTTTGATATCTGAAAGCAAGAACTCCTTATTTTCCCATCAAAATAAGTTCCTTATGAAATTACACAGTTTATCTGCCCACTTTCTTACCAGTTCCCCCCCCCCATAACTTTTAAACCCATTGTCCAATTTCAACAAAATTGAACCAAAGGCTAGCATCTTACAAATATCAAACTCCCAGAAGTGTTCTGAAGACCCAGCCATTGCTGGATCACTAAGGGAAAGCCAGGAGATTTGGTGCTTAACTCCACTTGGCTGACCAAGTCAGCATAAATCTCATTTCAGATATGCTGCACTGCCTGCCATTTCCTGATCATCTGTCAAGCTAAATAAAGTTAGGTAGAGTACATGGGAAACAAGGCAAGTGTTTCTGTATGTATATGTGTGTGTGTGTATATGTATATAAATACATTTTTAAAAATATAGGAAAAGTGTAATGAAGCCAAAAGTCCTGTAGTAGCAGAGGGGCTCTAAGAGACATTTGAGGCATGCGGGAAGCGTGGGAGTTTGGGAAGATCCAGGATGTGAAGGGAGCTGGAAGTATTAGTGAAAGATCTGAGGACATGAGAAAGATGAGTATCAAAGACAGAAGGTGCAGGAGTGTAAGAGGAAACAGAGTATTGCTATGGAGCTGTTGTGGAGCTGTGGCAAACAAGCTGGGTCATTGTACTCTGGACATGTAGGACAAGGAGGACATATGCTGTTTGTTGAAATCCAGGCTTCACTGATTCCATGTACCATTTATGCAACACTGGGCTCATTTAAAACTGACTAATAAAAAAGTTATTCAAGTATCTAATAACTCAAAAAGTATTTAATGAAATATTTCAGTTTAAAGAAAATGATACAATAGGAAGTAGCAAGAACCCCATTTTTCAAAAGAGAAAATTCTATTTCAGTTCAATTCAAACTGTTTCTTCCACTGCTTGCTTTGGTCATTGAACTGAAAAATTCATTATTTACCTAACAGTTATACTTTAAAATACTTGCCACACAGGCATGGCCAGTAACTTTCACTCAGAGCTTTGCTGTGGGGCAGCTCACAAAAGATGTCAGGGAACTGGCACTGACTATTAAGTTCTGGCCGATAAGGTCTCAGGCTGTGCTTTGGAGGGTTTGTTCCCTTGTTCAGCCAAAGATAAAAAAGGTAGAATCAACTGACCTGCCTCCACCAATGATAATCTTCCTGGGAGATACTATCATTTCAGCAGCTGCTGTAAGAAACTTTGCTCAAGTTCGGTGCATACAAAATAATCAGTTCTCATCTACAGATAACAATTTGAACGCACCAGATGCCACCAGGGCTTATGCTACCAGGTTCATAAGATGAAGTCCACAATACAGATTGAAGCCATGATGTTTGCTGAAGCTGACAAACTAAATGGGCCATGGGCCATGACTGGGAAACTTCTTTTAGCTTCCAGAAGAATAGATATTAACTATTTCTAATGAGCAGTAGACAAGCAGTGCCCTCAGAATAAGTGTTTTTTAGATAAGCAAAAAGCTGTATTCACATATACTGTCAGCCAACACTTGCAGCAATTTCCTTTAAAGAGAAATGGGTAGAGAAGAGCTGGTCTAGGAAATTCAGCATTTTGAAGATGCAGCATTTCCCTTGTAATGGATGAGGAAAAAATGGGATAAAAGCAAGTGCCATTAGCAGTGCAGCCTCGACAGCGCTGTGCTGGGATGTGCTGTGTCTGACAGATCCATACAAGCTTCAGTCATGTTTTAGGCTGAACCCACTTCCAGCACCTCCATCAGAGAGCATGGGGCATGAGTGGGTTCCACCGGCAGAGCGGGTATCCATAAACCTCCATCACCTGATTTCTGCTTCAGCTGCAACAAACATAGTTCAACCCTCACAGGATTGTGAACAAGATCTGAATCAAGCCTTTAATCTTTCTTCTAACAAAACTGTGAAGATAATTTTCTTGTCCTGAAACAACAAACTCATTATCCTCTGTCCAGCTAAATCTAGAGGTTGACCTGGAGTCAGATTATAGCTCCTAGTTCAAAGCATCTAAAATAAGATGGGCAGAATGCAAGGTTGTTGGTACCCGATGGAAAAATCTTCTTAATTCATTTACTTTGCCTGCTGAGAGTTTCAGGAGAGCATTAATTACATCTAAAGTTAGCTTACAGCAGCATATTCTTCCATGCACACGCCTGCCTGAGCTTGGGAAGGAAGGAGGTTGTGGCAGCACTGCAGCACATGGTGGGATCTGGAGATGATGGCCCTTGAGGGCTGTTGCCTACTCCAGGCCTGGAGGTAGCTGCAGCAGCATAGCTCCATACCAGCACTGAGCCCAGAGGCGACACGCCTCAGCACAACGTTGAGCTGACACAACCGTATTGGGTTTAGGACTCAACTAAATATCTGCATAGCACCTCATGCCAAGTGAATGTGCTTTGAGCTGCTTGGTTGGTTTCTGCATTTCAATTTCTTTGTGTCTTATCCTCCTCCAGATGTTGCCGACATGCTGTTTTCATCTGGGTAGGAGCATTTTGGGTATTTTTTGTCTTTGGCTATGTATATGTCACCTAACGGAGCCTAGTGCACAGATCCCCTAACCTCACAGCAGCCTATGCAAACACAGGGCAGAACCAGGCTCAGGTCTTCACAGCCTCATAGTTCTGTTATTGCAGTACTGGCTGAGCTAAGAAACCCTGTTGACAGCGCAGGATTTATGGGCTTGTCCAGAGAAATGACCCCCTGTCACAGCTGCATCCTCCCTTTCAGACACCAGCAGCTGCACAGGGTCCTCTGAGTTGTGTCATTTTGTGTGATGAACAAAAACCAACTGTCCTCCAGCATCACTGCCCAGTCTGCCTCATCAAGAGCTTGTCTAGCCTGCTGCAATCAAAAGAAATACAGTTAGGTGCAGGAAAAGGAGAAGTAATTCAGCACTGAAATAACTACAGTTGACTAGATTCAAAATGAACACTATATTTTTGCTCAAAAGCACCCAAAAAGCAGAACCAGAGGAGGCTGGAATCAGTCCTTGCCTTGAGGCCAAAGAAGAGGAGTGGGCAATCAAAAGACTTTTTCCAGTTCTTTATGTCTTTGGGCAAAGCACGTAACTGCTCCATGCCTCAGTTTCCCCTGAGGCTCCAGTACTATTTGCTTGCCTCCAGCACCTTCTGTAAGGATTTTTCAGTAAACATTTCTGAAATGGTTGGAGTTCCTCATGAGGAAGATATGATAAAAGTGCATATTACTGTAAAAAACAATTTGCTATAAATAACTCGTCAAACTGAGAAATTTGAAAGGAGGTGCTGTCTTGTTCAAATATTGTAAGGGAGAGACAAAGAAGCACAAATCTCATCCTGCTCAGAGGGATGAGACTGGGCAGCATTGCAGGCATCGTGTCTGCCCAGCATGGCTGTACATCCCAATCCAGCCTGTGTTTCTCTGGCAAACGCAGGGGTTGAGGTGTGCCTATATATAGCAAGGAGGGCGGGACGTGATGGAAGGACGGCAGTGCCGGGTGGGACAAGGTGACACCTGCTTCTCACGATGCTGGGCAGCTTGGCAGCAGCTGCCAGCTCCTGGCTGCCAGGTGGGATCCAGCCTGGGCTGAACGCTGCTCTCATTGATGTCATGCCAGGCTCCTCTGTGCTCTGGTTGGCTCAGGGCTTTTGCCTTTTCACTTATGCAAGCAACAACCCCTGAATCTGTGCTGTACTGGGAAAATCTCTGTGTCTCATTGATCAGCGGGTTCAGTAGGACCCCTGTGCATTGAGTGATTGCCATAAGAAACTTCAGCTGCTGTAGCAGCTGTTCTGGCTGAGCTGATGGAGATCAACAGTAAGAAGTGTTTACCAAGATACGTACAAATAAAACTCATGCAGTTGCTTTGATATATTAGTCTTTGTTTGCCACAAGCATTCATATCAGCAATTGGCTAACTCACAGCAAATTCCAAGAAATCAAAAGTTTGACCAAAAGAGCTGCACATCGTGCAGCAGTTTTCTCTCTGTGGCTTCACCTCATTAGTTAGAAATCTTTGATTTTTTTCTCCTTTCTCCAAGTGTTTCAGATATTTGATCAAGAAGAAATAAAACACACCACATGATATTAGGAACCATCCTCCCAGAGCAAAGAAGAACAAGCAGAAGATGGAGTGGCTTAGAGTAGCACAAGAAGAACAAGCAGGTTGAGCTGTGAACAGCAAACGTGTGGAAACCAAATCCCATTACCACAGAAATCACCAATGGAAACCATGGAGCTAAAGTCAATGAATAAAACATTTGCTTGGAGTTTTCCCCACTCTCCCAACTGAATATATGAAAATGTGACTTTCCAGCAGGTATTTAGTCCAAGACAGTAAGAAGCTAGTTTCCCAGGCAAAGAAATTAGTGGGTTTCTCCATGAGCAGACATTTCTGCCCCTAGATCAATTAGTGGTGGAGTTGCAGTGTGCTGTTGTGCACCAACATCTTCCACTGCCCAGGTACTGTCCAGACCACTTTGGCCATCTCTCCATGATTATGAGGCTGTCATGATAAAGGAGGTGAACTGACAATTTTAAGGCACATTCTAAACAAAATGCTGCCATGTTCAACAGGAGGTGCCTCCAGCCCTGGTGTTTCTCATGCTCTGTCAGCAGACAAACACGCTTCTTTCACTAACAGAGTTCCCTCTGAACATGATTACCTGGATTTCACTCTAGGCTGTTTTAGTAGCACAAAAGTAAGATTTTTATTCTAGTAAGTAAAAATTAGAATATCAGGTTGTAAATCTGTTTATCTTTTGTATACATGCTTTCAGCCTCTGTTAGAACATACAGTCTTCATTAGCAAGGGATGTGTGGTGGTACAGGAGGGTGCTTTGGATGCTTTCCAGGATACTCTTACTAATGATGTGCATTGGATAAGAGCTGATCCAGCAGCTCATCACCACCACATGAAGGAGGTACAGTTGCCTTCCCCACCTCAACCCTCTGCCCGTAGGTGCTTGCTCCATTCTCTTGCCTCATGTCAGCTGGGCTGCCTGTTGAAGCTCACTGAAGAAAAAAAATTGATACATTTCTGTTGTATTAGTGATTAGGTCAGCTCACAGAAACACCTCAAAAGCTACAGCAGCACATGGACTGTTGTTGCATAAGGTACAGTCTGCAGGTTCAGGAGGGAGAGGAGGGAGGGAAAGTCAAACCTTCCCAGGGTGGCAACAAGCTGTTAGATTGCTGTGGCTGTATCTCATACCCTTTGGAAATAAAGTCATATCCTGAAGCAATCTGTACATATTGCAAAGGAGGTATTAGCCAGCTGTGCAATTTCATCTGTGGGGTTTTCCACTCAGGTAACTGCCCAGAAGCCTTCTAGCTTTGGAATCTGCCTGCATTAAACTCTGCATTCATTGCAGTTAACTGCACTGCCAATGTGTGAGTGAAACCGGGTCATGCTTCTGCAAAATCTAAATAAGGCATTATTAACATGTCCATCAGCTATCCAGGATGTGGTATGTGACATTTGCATATACTGTACAAAACTAGTAACAGGTATGGTATTGTTCCCACAGCTGGGGGTGAAGGATGTCTCATATGCAAACCTGCAACATCTGCCTAGTTTGAGGATTTACCATCCTTTTCTTAAGTAAAATGTAGATGAATGTTGAAGATATTCACCTGAACTGCTCAAAGCAAGTCAGTAATTACTAACTACTAATCCCATTTAATTTTGTGAATTGTAAAACTCTTTTCAGCATCATGGAACAGATTGTCTGATCCACCTGGGAGCTGATGAAACTTAACAGCAACAAACTCTTTCTTTCTGAGAGACATTGCCCTGTCTTAGAAAAGTATGTCAATCCAAGTGCCTTACATCCCTGACACTAAGGCTGACTTAACCAGAGCAGAGGCAGGGAGGAGCAGAACAGGGCACTGATTTTCCATGGGTACAAAGAGCCTCAAAGCCTTTCACAGAGTGGGATCAGCCTTTCAGACAGTGTGAGTCAACCCTGCAAAAGCCACTGGGAGCTTTTTCACTGACCTCAAGGAAACCTGGATCAGGACGGCATCCAATTCCACTGTAAGAAAAGGAGAGTTAGGCCATACAAGCACCATTATCATCAGCAGTGAGGGCATCCATGCAGGAATTAAGTGTGCTTTATAATCATGTCTTCAGCTAAATTCCCTCATCTTTCCTCAACATCTGCCTTTATCATGACCACCTGAGCACAACCATTTAAGCATACAATTTAACTGTGTTAATTTTGTTAGTTTCCAAAAATATTCAGTGTCTCCCTGGTAGCCTTACAATAGCATATATTCCCATATTTAAACTTCCATGATTACAGAAGGAAAACTGGAACATATATAAGGAAATATTTACAGACACTCTGGGACTCATAGTTATGGTTATGCAGTAATATGCATAGTTTTTTTTCTCTGTGTTTAAGAAGGATGTGTATAACAGCACTACAATATTATTACACGTTGTAATTACATAGCCTAATTACATGATTATATGTCTTTACACTAATTGCACAATTAAAAAACATTACAGAAATGTTGTGAATGTGTTTGAATCAATTAAAATATTTTTAGACCCTTGGGTGCAAGTGACTAACAAAAAAACATCAGAGGGTAGCAGGCAGACCTTCCAAATACATGGTATGATGCCCCATTGGGTCCTATGAGAACCCTCTTGGTGCTGTTCTACTCTCAGATAACAGGAATGTGGAACATCACAGGTAAATGTTAAAAAGAACCATTTTGTGCTCCATGTACCTAGAGCAGAATTTCGTCACACCATCTAGCATGGTTGCCCTACAGCAAAAGATTTATAGCCAAGATCTGATGTTGGTGTCTTGAGAACCTGGAAAAGACATGTCATTAATTGTAAGTCAAGCTGCTGAGTCACTGGATTGAATCCAGCCCTATCTCTCAAAGGCTGGAACCAAATAGGATGGTTGTGAACATGTACAGAGTGCAGGGAAATTACAGAGCAGGGCTATACCGAGAGATCTGAATAGAAGACAGCCAGCCTGTGGTATTCAGTGCCCCCAGGGAAGATGGAGAAGACAGAGGCGAGGCTGGTCTGGGGTGCCAGTGGCAGCTCTGCTACAGCCAGGTTTACCAGGGGAAGATGCTGGAGGCCATCACCAAGGCAACAGAGTATGAGCACAGGTGCCCTACAGTGAGGAGCATGTCTGTCACCATGCTTTATTGATGTGGGTCTGCAGCACGCATGAGGATGTCCCTTCTGCTGTTAACAAGAAGCATGGGAGATGAGTCTTGCGTGGAAAATCCCATTTTCCAGAGAACATCTGCATCCTGTTGGTGGGAAATAGCAGAGAAATGTTTCTACCGGGCATATTTCTTCTCTTGGGAAACAAAGACTTAATTTCTCAAGGCTGTCAGTGTATTATTTTCTGTAAGGACTAAACTCACCTGAGAACATTCTAAGCCTTGGGACATTTCCAGAGTGAAAGGGAATGTGACTGGCTCATTTATCCCAAACCTTGCCAAGGAAGTCTCATTATGATCACTAGCATAGACACTGTGCAGAAAACAATAATTTATTTGGTTTGTCTATATACTGCATTATTACTGTCTAAGCACTAAGGGATGTTAATGCACTGACAGAATTTGTGCAGAGATTAACATAAGATCTGTAGCCTAATTGATACAGAACTAGTCATAGGCTCCC
This sequence comes from Ceryle rudis, assembly GCA_033439905.1. Classification (NCBI taxonomy): domain Eukaryota; kingdom Metazoa; phylum Chordata; class Aves; order Coraciiformes; family Cerylidae; genus Ceryle; species Ceryle rudis. The sequence goes on along the minus strand of JAAGNO010016525.1, from coordinate 9,051 downwards.
AGCCCTGCCAGCAGTGAATGAGTAGGTATTTTTCTGGCATGAGACTGCTTTGGGGAATCCCACTCCCAGACTTTACAATTCCTCTTTATATGTGAAATGAGAACATTATTTAGTCTTTGATAAACAACACCTACCTGCAGCATAACCATTAGAAGCTCAGCAGATGTGTTTCATGAGCTATATAACCCTTTCAAGCTCCTTTTTTTCCTGAAGGCATAATAAAACCTTCACATGAGATAAAGATAGTGAGTCTAACTTCCCTGGTTTTGTTCATCTTCATGTAAATTTGTTCTGTTTGCAGTTCATTTTGCAGTTTCATTCTCCATTTATTCCATATGGTTATTTTAAAATATCTGTATCAGTGTCTCCCTCTATGTATCTCCCACTCCATTCTGGGCTTTACTTTTACTTTCCTGAACAGCAGGGCTGCTCTGTTCAGGAAGCTGTTCCTTTTTCCTCTTCATTTCTCACAGTTCAATCACATTTTAATAAACTTCAGAGACATTCCTGTCTTTTTCTCATAGTTACTAAAGTACATCTGCCATTAAGTTCAAGCAAGCCTCAGACAGCAGTACCCAACATGCTATATAGATCTGGAGCCCATACACTGGTTTCAACCATACCGTGCCAGTGGGCCAATTAAAACTGTAGCCACCTTGGCCAACACTTCCCGCATCCAGCGAGATCAACTCTACTTCTCTCCCTCTTTAACCTGAGCAGAGATGCAAGCAGACTTCACACAGAAGGGACAGAGCCAGTAAAGGAAAAGTAATAGCACAGACTAAATGAATCCATAATCAAGTGCATCTGGAGGCTGGATAATAGTGGTAAATGGTGCCTACGTACATCACTGCACCTGACACTGTTGTAAGTCTCAGTAGGTAGCAGATAAGCAACAGCTATCCTCGTTTATTCTTGATTACAAGCTGCAATCACTTTACCAGACATAGATACACTTTCATTGGGGTTTGCCTTTCATTCCTAGTATGTCTCTTCTCCCATAGCACGGCCAATGACAACACAGCCACTATCACAGTTCAGGTGAAATTCAGATCCAGAAGAAGACACCTGTACATAGATGTCTACCTGAGTGAGGTACCTAAGCTCTTGTATCAAGGGAGATGTAGTCGGTATTTGTCAACAGAGTGCAGACTCAACTCATTCTTCATGGGATGAACATCAGGTGCCCACTGCCATTTGAGATTCTTGAGTGGATATGAAACATCCACAGTCGTCTGGGGATGAACTACCATTGGGATATATCCATCTTCATCCGGTGGTTTTTAAAGGGTCCTGGAGGGCTCATTTTGATTAGATTACTGTTTTTTAAACAGTTAGTGAACATTACAATGTTCCTCCCAGTGTATGTGAAACTGAAACGCAAAAGCACATCATCCAACATCCATCAGAGAAGGGCAAACATCTTCCACATCTAGTTTTGTAGCTCCCTGGCTACAACTGTAGTAATAAACTGTGCACAAACAAGGGCTGAAGCACTGTCCAGATTGGCCAGGCTGTTAGCCTATTGTTGGTGCATTTCCTGGCCCAGGCTGGACTCACCCTGGATAGTAATGTCTAGGACAAGGTTTGGGAGATAACATGGCCCAGAGCCACTAGGCATTAGGGAAGAGGACATTTTGGGTGGAGAGGCCTGAAGGAAGGCAGGGCTGGGTAGGCAAGGACATAATGCTGTGCTGCTTGCCCACAGGACTAGAAAGGATGTGGCCTGTTTTCATTTACTGGTGTAGATGTACTGCTGGTCCCCAGTGTGAATATATGCTCTGTCAGGTTGAGTGAGTGTTCCATACTTGCAGAAGTGTCTGCTACTGGGGCTTTTCCTGCTGTCTCTGCTGTTTCATTACCCATCCCAGCACACTCTAGTAAATCTTCCTCCATATCCTCTTGCATGGCTCCTGCTCAGTCCCTCCCGTCAATGAGAAGGGAAGATTTCCACTACAGCCCTACCTCACCATAGTAAATGCACACAGCATGTAGTCTAAATTCATCCCTCCTGCTGGAATTTACCTTTGTTTACTTAAATAACAGCATAACATAAACCTTAATCTTAAATTCCTCTTGACCTTGGTAGTTTTCAGTCTTTTCCTCAGCTGGGCTCACAATGAGCCAAAGAAAATAGTTAGCCATTTGGGCAAGGGCACTGAAAACTGTAAATTATTAAGTATGTTTAGCAGGCTGGCCTGGATTTAGAAAAACAAATGTGATAAGCAGTTGGAATTTAAGCCAAAGAGCAAGATTTTGTGGTTGCATCTGCCTTAGTGAAAGACAAAGACATTTCATAAACATAATGACATGTGAAAACCAAGTTAAATTAGGCATCAAATACATCTGATAATATATTGTTACAAAGAAAATTGAAATATGGAAGATTTTTAAATGGCGGTTCTTCAAATGAGAAATGCAGTGCTTCATTTGGGGATTCCTGTTTGCTGTGGGGTTTTTGTCAGGGACAGGAGTGGGAGATGGGGAGTTCGTAACACCTTGTAGCCATAAGCAAGGGCTTGATCCTGAATCTCTCAGGCAAACTAAATTCACAGAGCCAGATTTTTAAATAAACAGTGCAGGACCTTTCCTTAAATATCTGCCCTTTGCTGAGTCATCAGTGCTGGAGGATGAAGTCCTCTCAGCTCAGATGCAGCAATAGGATTAACACCCACTCTGTGGCTGCTCTCAGCCCCTCCTGCCGCCTGTTCATCCATCAGTGTCAGTTCTGCTTTTGCCCCAAAATTAGATTAATCTGTCATTCTGGAAGTGATAGCTAGAACTATTTCTATACAGTATTGCTGCGAAGAAAATGTCTGAAGAACTTCTTTCTCTGCTGACTTATTGTACTCCTTTGCTCTGCATAGGTGGCAGTGACTACTCCAGTCTGAGATCGGACCAGATCCATCTGTGTAGCTGCACTGATTTCATTAAAACCAGACTCTTGCCCTTTTAAGTTTCTGAGCACTCCAATAGTATTTCTTCAAGGGTTAGATTGTGCCATTTACCAAATATCTCCTACCTATAACCAGACCCCAGGTAGCAAGGTGAACAGTTAAGCCTTTTGTAACTTTACAAGGCAGACTTCCTCCCTGGTGTCACATCAATCAAATTCCAGAGAAACTGTCCCTGTGAAATATATCTGACCTACTAACTTAGGTGATTTAATGCAGCCTTAATTGATTCAACCTGCATCAGTAAGCAAATAATTCAAAAAGTTCTGGCACCTGAATAACTTGTGGATAAATTTTGTACATCTCAGTTATGTAATTAAATTTGAAAAATAAGTTTCTCAAACTACATGTCTGGCTCTTGTGTTCCCAGCTGTTTTCGACGTGTTACCTCAAGCAAGGTTCCCAGCCACTCCGCTCCATGTGATGTGTTTTTTCAGTATGCAGCTCTTTGGAAAACCTTAAAATGGTTGAATGCTCCTGAGGAAATCTGGTACTTGAGCAAGCAGATCATTAAATTGCACAGCAGGCAACAGCAAAGCTGACTGACATAGGAGACAGCCCACCACTGACCTTTCTGCTTTTCACTGTTTTTCATGGTTCAACAAGTGTGTCACATGCACAGGTCATAGGTAGCATTGCTTCTAAACACAAATAATGCGGAAGAAATGAAAAAATCATTAAGTGGAGGATTTTTTTCCCTGTTGGGACAGCTGCTGGCCTTGATATAAGCATTGTTGATTTTCTCTTTTCCCAAAATATATTTTTTTTCAGGAAAACTTCCATTTCTCTTTCTAAATAAACATAATACCAAGGTGATGATGCTGTGTGGGCACAGCAAAACAAAATCAAGCTTTACTTTCTATTAGAAAAACAAATAAATTATGACTTGAGGAAGAAATAGAGTTTCATAAGATCTAACTAATTTGAATAGTATCAACTATTTAATGCATTCCTTGCAGATAGAAAGATTATTTTTGATGGTGGAAAACAAAGACTGCTTACAAATCATGATTGTCTTAAAGATACAAATGATTTTTCTTTTTCAGAAAAAAAGAAAAAAATTACATTTAAATTTAGTTCACAGTATTTTTCTTGCATTTAATTCATTCACATACAAAAGCTAACAGCCAAGTAGAGGTATATACATCAAGTTTAGACATCTCAATTTTACCTTTACATGTGTATTCTATTATTAATGTACATAATCACTTTGATAGTCTTCTAATCTGTCAGCATTCAGTAGAAAATGTGCTGGAACATAAAAATTCTCCACAATTTGCAGCTAACAAACAACAAGATTTTCTTGACATTTTGGGAAGGAGAAAACATTTCTAAATAAATTTTTAATAACCAAAGGGCCAATGGTTAGTTTGATCTCCTGCCATTTCTCAGCTGAAGAGAAGCACAAGTAGCCGCAAGTACTCATATGCCTGATTCACCACTTTGTATTCCAGGAAAAGGGAAAAAAACCCACACTTTGTGCCTTCTCCAGCCCAAAACTCTAAAAAGTAAAAAAAGCAGAAAAACATTTTGCTCATAGAGTTCAAATTGGGTAGAGTCCAATCCACAGCAGCAAACTTACAGCATTTGAGAGCTGGGGAGTCACAGATACTGACTGCCTGTCCTCAAAGGCTGCTTCCCCATCAGTCTGAAATGAGCATACAGGAGCTCAGCCCTGCCCCTATGAGGCACAGCATGCCTGTCTCCCCTCCAAAAGGAAAACATGATAGTAGGATTAAAAAATATTAAAAAATCTCTACTCCAAAAGAAAATCCAAATGAGGCATTATTTAATATGAGAAGTACTGAATAAAATGCAAATGCTTTGCATTGGTTAGACACAGAAATCTTACTGCCAGTGTAAGTTATGCTGGCAAAGAAGCACAGGGGAGGTGAGAAGCTACAGGAGGGCCTGGCTGTGGAAAGTGACATTTCCATGGCTGCCATTTCCATATCCCATGTCTTCACCAAACTCCACCCGCCCTGTGCACAGGGCCATACAGTGAGGGGCCTGCAAGTCCATTGAAACGTGTTTGAGATCCCTTAGGGTACCATCCTGTCACCACAGTTCAGAATAAGGTGCCATACAGGCAGGGAGGCTGGGGTGCTAGGTTTGTGACCTGAACCTGTAGAATCTTGGTTTCTTTGTGCCTCAGGCTTGTCTGCTTATCTGCGCAGTTACAGGTGAAATGCACGTTCCTGAAGTCTTACAGTCCACTGATCTCCTGGAAAGCCATTTTCCTTTCTCTCTCTTCCTCTCACCAGGTGAGCAAGGGAGCTCTGTGCTTCATCCTGCAAAAAGGGGTCAGTAACACTGTGGGGGAGAGGAGAAGCCAATGACCCATGAGGAAGCCCTGGGAAGGTGATGGGACAGGGAGCATAGGGAAGCAACGGACTGATGCTAATGGGACCAGGAACCTACCAGTAACAGCCAACAGGGAAAGTTAAAGCTGAATCAAGCTACAACTTGCTGCCTGACAGTGTGAGAAACAGAGGGTCTCTTCAAAGAAGGCATTTTATTGTCACTTTGGTATGTGCCAATTGCAGGGTGGCCTTCAGCAACCTGACCTAGTGAAAGACATCCCTGCCCACAGCAGTGGGGTTGGACTAGATGATCTATGAAGGTCCCTAAGAGAAGAAACCCTTATGTCTCTAGAGTTCACAAGTCCTTTGCTGAGGATGGGCTAGGGCATGCCTTCACACAAAGAATCACAGTGTTATGGTTTTATCCCACTTGTACCGACAGGCTCCATGTTGGCAGAAGAGGGGGAGGGAGGGCCACCAGCACTGGTGACCCAGATGAGAACACCATGGCCACCAGCCATCACTGCTCCAGGGGCAGACACTGCATCATGGCCAGTCATGGGCAGACAGACCTAGCATACCTCAGGCCAGAGCTGCAAGTCCCTCCTACTTCTTCCTTGACTGAAACCTGCTTGCTGTTCATAAATGAACTTGCAGTGTTGCAGCAAACAGTAATCAACCAACAGCACTAACTTCACTGGGGCTTCACTGCCCCAGCTGTTAGCAAATCTAGATTTTATGAAGCCTGATCACTTCAGTGAATAACCTCTTGACCCTGGTGTCCATCTATCACACAAAGCAATGTGTTTGCCAACAGGAATATCCAGTTGGACAGTCAATGATTTAATAAGCTTTTCTTCCTACACAGAGTTTATCGATTTTCTCTTTTAGTGAGAGCAAAAGAGTGTATTATCAGAATAGGTGTTCTGCAGCTCTTGCATCCTTTCCTCGTGTATCCTTTGTTTTATTTCCCTCTGTATGATTTCCATCATCCCTTATTGCCACAGAAATGCTTCCTGTCATCTCTGTGCCTGCAGCATCTCATTTTCTTTTCACTTGTACCTCGATTAATGTCTTTATAAGTTTTGTTTCCCTCTACTTTACTGTGGAGTGGTTGCCCTAGAAAGCTCTGTTCTGTGAAAACCACTGGGGTTTGGGTTTGGATTTTTTTTGTAATCAACAGTAATTTCCACTTCTCTGTTTTTCTTTGGCAATTCCAGGTATTTTACCCTGATCTCTCTATTGATTTCTTTATTGTACAAGTTAGCAAGGTTTTGTTTAATTGTTGGTAAATCAGCTGATTTAAATGTTCATCTCTACCAGCCAAAATGCTATGCTTTTAATTGCCTGCAAATGCCTCACTTCTGATTGTTTAATTAGGACAATTATGGAGAATTCAATGGAGTATACCACAGCCAAACTGGTGGAGGTTCATGACTGAGATTGCAATCAAGGCTTTCAGTTTTCCGTCAAATAATTAATTCTCCATCCTTTTGAAATGGCATAACTGACTCATTAGTTTTACCATTCATTATCCCTCTCTACCTTAAAAAAAATAATAATAAATCAGGAAATATTTCTGTGCTTAATCACACATTAGTGTTTGAAACTGATCAAGGAAGAGCTCTTTTCCTTGTACCTCTTGCATCCCAGGTGCAGCTACAGCAGCTGCTTTCCCTGGAAAGTAATGGAAAGAAAATATGTGAAGGGTTCTGGAGGAAGGAATGTGGGTTGGAAAGAGAACAGGATCTTAAATTTCTTACTATATCATCATGAGATCAGGCAATTGCTTGCTGGGCAACCATGGGTGATCTGCAGCTTGTCAGTGGAAATTAGTTTGGGAACCATTCATCAGCTGGAGGAAATTTACTCTCTCCAAGGGTTGAATCCTCAAAGGTCCCAGACATACAGTCCAGGATAATGCAAGTCACTGCAAATTCAACCACGGTCCACATGTCTTCCCTCTCCAAAGGCTGCTCCACCATTGCTAACACTGTTCAGATTTTCACTTTTCTAGAATAAGTGTATGGAGATTTTGATAATTTCTTTAAACTTTCAGTAAAGGACTCTCTGTCCTGGAAAGGTCTAGAAGCATCACGATAGAGTCTTAATATTTCCTGCTTACTTCCAGCTTGGTTCTTCTCTCACTAGAGAGATGCATTTTGTCAAAGATAAATTTATGAAAGCCTGAATTCAATGATGCAGTCACCTTCCTGCTGCAAAGCCAAGTGTGGGAGTTAATTTTTGCCAGCATCTTGCCATGAGGCTGACAACTTAAAGGATTAAAAAATAGCTACCATCAGCTTCAGAGAAGGTGGGGATTATTGTTTTGCTGCAGGTGACATCATCCCCACCTTATTTTGAGCCTTTTAGCCCTCTTGAGTTCAATTCTGCCATAGATTCATAATATTTTAATTATATGGGAAACTATTACTAGATGTAAGGCACAGCCAGAGCACAGTGTAGCTAGTCCAGTTTGTGGGACTGACTCACAGGAAGTGCACAGCTGGGCTCACCAACTAAGTGAGAGTGAAGCTCTCTCGTAGGCATTTGAAGAATGCTGTTGCTCCACTGGGTAAAAAATAGTTTATCTCTACAGAAGATGGGGAGATGGAGGGAGCTGTGGGGAGAATATGTATTTCAGTTAAGAAAAGTACTGAGTTTCAGACAGACAACTCTCCCAAGAAGAGAAGATGGGTTGTTCTCCTGAATAATCCCCCCAAGGAAGGCATCATCCACTGGGGTCATGTCAGCCTGGCTCAGCACCCTGAGCCACCTGACCTGCCAGGAATGAGTGTGAGTTGGCGTGGTCACCCCTGCAATGCCCCATTGTCCCTTCTGCTCGTTAGGAAGAGTGTCAGTGAGGTCAGACAAGTAAGAGGTTTGTTGTCCTTCAAGGCATTTTGGAAACACAGCCAGACAGGATTTTAGGAGTAAATCCCACCACTGTTGCCTGGCATGACTATCCTGCTGGAAGGGGAGAGAAAAACCAGGGGCCTCTTCTCCTTGCACAGACCCCAGCTGGCATGCACACAGGTTGGACAGGGTCCCAGAGCTTGAAGCTGGAAGAGACAACTAGATTTTATCACAGCTCTTAAAATCTCACCCACTTGTGCCCGTATTGGGATGCACTGAAACAGTCAGTCCCTGAGCTGAGCCGCTCCTCAGCGCAGCAGCAGAGCTCTGCTAACGGGAACTCCTGTTCCACTATCTATCACCCGAAGGTTTCCCTCTGGTAGGGAAATGACAGGGGAGCTGGGGGAGGACCAGCGGGGCAGCAGCACCTCGCAAGAGCTGCAGGCGACATCGGGGCCCTGCCAGAGTAATAGACCCACCCCTGCCTGGAACGAGCTGCCCCGGGAAGCGCAGCGAGCAGCGCGGGTTGCAGTTCTTCACACGAGCAGGCAGGGAGGGAGGGACGCTGGTCAGTTGGAAGTCATACCCCTACCAGAAGAAAGCTCAGCCATGGCTTCCACTCGGGCCACAGCCAAGGCCGGAAAGATTGTGGTGGCCTAGCCGGAGCTGCCCCCGTAGCACACAGCTGGTCAAGCCCCAGGCTTTGCGGAATGTCTGACCCTGTCGCTCATACCCGTGGGCAGCAGAGAGAACCCCTGTTTGATGAACCTGATCTCATTCTATGACCAGGTGACCCACCTAGTGGACAAGGTTGTGGACGTTGTCTACCTGGACTTTAGTAAAGCCTTTGACACCATCTCCCACAGCATTCTGCTAGAGAAGCTGGCAGCTCATGGCATAGACAGGTGTGCTGTTTGCTGGGTTAAAAACTGTCTGGA
>JAAGNO010016524.1:6879-47521 GCA_033439905.1 Ceryle rudis | reverse complement strand
GCAGGCCTGGACTGAGCCGGGCCGAGCCGAGCCGAGCCGAGCCGAGCCGAGCCGAGCCCCCAGCCCGGCCCTTCCGCACCGGCAGGAGGTGCCTTTAGCTCCCTGCCGAGGTCGCACTGCCGCCCCCCCGGCCAGTGGCGCCGGGCCGGGCGTAGCCGCACCCACGGCCCCCAACACGCCGGCAGACAACTCACCACGCAGGCGCGCGGCTAGGGCTCCGCAGGTGGGGCTCCGCGGGTGGGGCCGCGCAGGCGCAAGGCCCATAAGGGCCGCGGCCGCGCGCCGGCTCCCCGCGCGTCGCTGAGCTCCGCCTCTCTCTTGTTCCGTCCCGTCGCCAAGATGGCGGAGTACGACCTGACCACCAAGATCGCGCACTTCTTGGACCGGCACTTGGTGTTCCCGCTGCTGGAGTTCCTCTCCGTCAAGGAGGTGCGTGGTTGTCCTAGAGCGGGGAGAGCCGGCCCCGCCGCTGGGGAAGCGGAGAAGCGGCGGGCGGCGCCGCTGGCTGCTGGCGCTCTCGTGGGCCTGGGCGCGCTGTGGCCGTCTCCTTCCTCCGGCGCTGATCGGCCCGGGCCCGGCCCTGGCCTGTCAGGCGACGGGGAGCTCGCTTCCTGAGGGAGGAGCTCGGGGCTACTGCGCCTCGTGGGGAGAGGATGAGGAGGAGGCGTAGGGGCCTTCTCCGTGAAGAAGGGAGAGCAGCGCGGTGGGCCGAAGGGAGGCCTGGGGCAGCTGTTGCTCTCGTAGCTCCCGAGGTCGCTCTCAGGGGGGGCAGGGGGAAACTCCTGTTTTTCCTTCCTCGGATTTAGCGTAGCTTCACATTCAGAGGAGGGAAGAGCAATAGCTCTCCTCTGCAGCCGCGGTTTACTTTGTGCCTGCTTTCCCGATAGCGTGGGACAGCGCTGCGCCTCGTGTGTCTCCCTCGTCACTCGAGTTGGCCTTCAGCCGTGGAGGGTGGTGTGTGGGGTTTCAGCAGTGTGGTCTTGCTAATCAGCTTCAATTTTAAACCACTGTCGTCATGTGATTGTGTTCAGACGAAGTGTAAATTTCTTCTAGGGCTGTCCCTTGTTTGACTTTTTACACGTATTTTAAAATACATTGCTACAAAGAACAGGGTAGTGCTTGAGATACCTTAGACTAAACTGTCATCGGTCTAAACTATTAGAAGAGCTCATCTGATCCTTTTTAAAATGGAAACCAAATGTGTGAAGTTACATAAGACTTGACTTTAAAATGCATGTGATTTTAGTATACAGAAGACAACCAATTCAGCATGGTTCATACATTGAGGCAACTTGACCTAACCAGTTTTCAAGTCTCGTGTATGGACTTGATGTCTGTCATCTTGAGGCCATTTTTAGTATTTTGACATCTGTAAATCATCTCAACTTCATTGAAGTTATTTTTGTAGTGTTACTCTTGAACAGGATATTCAGAACCAAACTAAGCTTTTGCAGCTTCTGTGTCTGACATCCATAAATGTGATAGGGTGAATTGTAATACAGCCTTGTGCAAATGTGTTTCTGAGGTATCCTCTAGGCCCCCACCTACATCAGGAGTTTGCAACACATGGCTAAATTTTGGGGTAGGATCTTAAACAATTGGACAAGTTTAAAAGAGCACCAATCCATTAGACAAGTGAAACTAAATTTGCTCTTATGCTATAGATGTAGCAACATAGTTTAGATTATCTATGCTCCAATTAAATTACAACTTCAATCTTGATTATCTCTTCTGAGATCCACTTCAGATTACTTGACTAGTCTGCACTGTTCAGCAGTGCAGTTATTTTGTGGAAAATATTCACTGCTTTGGAAGAAAAATCTGACCAAGTTTTTGGGTTTTGTGGGTTTGTTTTTGTGGGGTGTTTTTAAATATATAACATTTAAAGAGATTTTTCATGTTGGGTATTTTCCTCATGAGACTTGTAACAGGAGTACTATTCCTGTTAAAGGAGGAGTCTTGTCAAATGTTACTTGCCTTTTAATTAGTCTTTGAATTTCCTGCATTCATAAATAGCAGGAGGTTGCTGGTATCTTGCCAAGGCTGGAAATGTAGAGGCTGTAGCCTCTAATGACACTAAATGACAGAGCTGTGAGATCTTGCAAAGCTACCAGATTTGATGTTTAAAACTATTTAATTGGACAAAAGTCCATAAATAAACTGTGCCATAAAGGCAACTATATAATATGAATTGCAAACTATTTAATTAAATTAACTATTAAATCTGTTACTAATTCCTGTTGCAGATATACAATGAAAAAGAGCTACTCCAAGGAAAATTGGATCTCCTTAGCGACACCAACATGGTGGATTTTGCTATGGATGTGTACAAAAATCTTTATTCTGATGAAATTCCACATGGTAAGCTGCTCATTTAGGAAAAAAAATGCTTTACAACCTTTCTATCTAAAATAATAAATAGCTAGTAGTAGTTTGCTCATTGCGCTCAGAAACTAGAATACTGTTTAACTTTGCACATCCTTCATCAAGGCCAGTATGGAAATGTAGAATCCCCTAACCCTGGCAAGTACGGGTTTGTTGGTCTTTTGGGACGTTAGTCTTTGAGGGATGTCAGGAGTATTTCAGTGCTGATTTGGTCATTTCAATCACTTTAAAGGAAAGAGCACTTTAAAGCTTAAGAGTTGCACTTATTTTTCATCTGTCAAATTACACGCTTTTGCACAATGATTTGGGGGTCACTGAACTTTTTATTTAAAGCATCCAGTATATTAAGGCTAGATTTCCACTGTAAGGAATTCCATTAATCTGTCTTTCTGTGGCTGATTTTTTTTAGACTTTGAGGAGATGCAGATGTTGTTGAAAATGCATATTTTCCTCAATTCTGTCAAAAGAGAAATTGCTGTTTCTCTAGAAGAAAATCAATGACTATTAGTATTTAGTCTCTTACTGTTTTCTCCATGATTTTGGAAACTTTCCCATTTACTGCTTAAATTTTTATCTTTCCAAAGAACATTTGGGGAGGGGGAGAAAGAATTTCTTTCTCCAATATTGATGTTGTTGTGGTGTTTTGTTTTCCTGCTGTTTCTTTTTTTCTGTTGTTTATTTTTTGTTGGTTTGGATTTTTTAATTGGTTTTGTTGTTTTGGTTTTTTTTTTCTCCTGACCCTACTCTTTGAATATACACTTTTTTCCTATTTCTCCACCCTTTTTTATTTTGTGGAATTCCTCACCTTCTTCTCAGTTACTGGGACTACAGCCTGTCTTGCCTGCAGTTTAGGAGGGAGAGGCTCAGATGCTTTTGCATAGTCAGATACACAATCCAGCTGTTGTTCTGCCTCTGGGTCTTACTCTTTCGAGGATCTTTAAATGGAAGAGTTGGCAGTTCGCCTCTTGGGAAATACATGAGGAGAACTGATAGACTTATGGACACTGGATTCAATGTTTTAGACAAATCTTTGACGTTCTAGCATTAGATGTTGTTCGTGGGTGTATATGCAATAATAATTGTACTGATAATAAATAATGAGAACCAGACATTTTCACTCTCATAATCTAAGAAATAGTTGTTATAATAGCTTCACTTTTAGTTTACTTATCAGTTCTGCTGATTAAAAAACATAAGACTATCTCAGGGCAGGAAAAATCTCAAACCTGAATAGATTTCCCCTCTTTCCTTCCTTGCTCAAACCTTTCTAAACTGCAGAAGAACATTACTGTATCTATAGTAAATAAGTAGGAAAATACTGAAGTTATGAACAGCACAAGAAATAGCAATTCTAGCACACTTTCATAAAGTAACTAGTCTAATGTTTTTAATATTCTGATTATAGCCACTTATTTAAGCAGGTGACCAAGTGTATTATTAAGGTCATAGCTGCAAGTTGAATGAATTTGGTCACCATGAAATCCCTGCCTTCATATAACCCAACAATTTCCAAACTAAATGTTTTTTCTTGTACTTTTTTCAAACTGTGTCTAACACTTTTATGTAATCACTTTGTCAGGTTGGGGGTTTTATATGATGACTGTTTGATCTGTGGCTTTTACTCAACATTATAAAGTTAACTTAAGCAGAGGTGGTATTTTCTCATGGAGTCAGTTGTTCAGGGTGCTTGTTTGTACAGCTTTCTATGTAAAGGTCTTAACTTTGAGGTATTTCTGGCATGTGTCATCTTCACGCATCAACACTTATCAGAATGTATATACAGACAGGTTATTTTTATTTGTGGAATTTCTGGTTTCATTAGAATTTTATGCTGACTTTTTTTCTTTTTGAGGCCTCACAGTTTTGAGGCCTCAGAGCTAAGTTCACTTACGCTATGATACTTAGAAATGTGTCTGCACAAATTATAGTTGCTTTTGTCTTGTCTTCCATGAGATCTACTTACAATTACACAGCCAGGAGATGTCACAGGAAAACATTTTCATACTCTTAGTAAGTCAACTGAATGGTTTTTCTTTCATCTGTTTCCCCTTATGATTTTATAATCTCAAGACTCATCTGAAGTTGGAGATAATTTCTCTTTACTGGAAAAATTCCTATCAGGCAAGTCATTCTTAGATTTAGGCTGGGTCACCATTATGGTGTTGTCCTCTTTGGAACTCCTTTACAAATATTTATATGTAGTCACATCACAGAAGAAATGTCTAATAGGTTCACTGTGGCATTGAGCTCCTTGGTGTGTGGCTCACTTTCACGGCTTCCTGCATACTGTTCTCTCTTGGGATTTGGTCTTGGTTTCTCTGATTCCATATGTTTCTAGGTCATATAGCCAGTCTCTGGGTCCTACTGTTTGGTTTTATTTAAAGCATATAGGCTTTTCTCAATTTTATTTAAGGTTTCATTTTATTGCACGGGTAGTAATTGGTGAGGAGGCTTGGGTCTGTGTGAAATAGTGATCCTAAAGCTGTTACTTTTATGAAAGATAGGAAATAGAACTTCTAATGTTCTGATGATCTGAAACACTAAGCATTTTTAATAATTTTGCATATTGAGCTACTTTAAACTCTTACTGTTGATTTTCAGTTACACATTCTAAAAATGTGCGTTCAGAACCTGGTCAGTTAGAGGCAAATAAACCTTACTGGTATCATAATACTGTTTACTTTTTTCCAAATTTATTTGTAAAAATCAAACCTTTAAAAGGTTGTTTCTCCTTTAGTGGAAGCCTGAAGATACCTTGTCCAATACAGACTGCTCTAGCTGTAGCTGCTCTTTAGTGACATGATTAGAACTCCACAGAGGCAGAGGAACCAAATGCTTGAAGCTTTTTATTAAGTTAGTGAATTGTTAGATAGTGCTGGTTTTGTGACTTGACTGAGAGAACAAGTGAGGTTGGAATTGGGAAGACTTGCTCATGTGCTGTCAGCACCATGTAATTACAGGTTGCCTTCTGAAAAAAGGTATTACATTAATCTTTGTTTGTTTGTTTAGCTTTGCGTGAGAAGAGAACAACTGTTGTTGCACAGCTGAAGCAGCTTCAAGCTGAAACTGAACCTATTGTCAAGATGTTTGAGGATCCAGAAACTACCAGGCAAATGCAATCTACTAGGTAATTTCTGATACCGTTTCTCAGGGCGGTTGTTGGTGGTACTTAGAAGTTGATGATAGAAATGATTGATGGTGGCTTGAGGGGGGGGCTGCTTTTGTTTGTTGTTTGGGTTTTTTGGGTTTTTTTTGGGTTTTTTTATGGGGCCTTGTTTCAGGGGGTTTGAAGGAAAATGTGGGCTGAAACAATTCATATTCTCCCTTCTAGGAGACAGTCTGCCTTTTCTCCCTCTTCTACCTTCCAGAAAAGATTATGGAGTTCTATCTTATTTTTATTCTGAGAGGTCTGGTGGATGAGCATCCTTTCACTCCTGTCCTTCCCTCTCTTACTGTCCCCTTACTGCCCCAAACCAGCCAATTTGTTGGTGTAAGACAGTGATCATAATAATATTTTTAAGGTTTCTTCTCGCTTTGCTTATGGGAGTAATTAAAGTAGAATGAGTGTGTCTGCACATTTTTATCTATGGACTAAGAGTTTTCTTGTGGTTAAGCCTGCACTGGGCCTTGTAGGAAACAGTTCATCTATAGTCATTGAGGATGTAACTGTGCATCTTCAGCAGAGGGGTGAGTAGGTATTCATTGAGCATAAATTCCTGTTTGCTTTCTTTACATAGGAAGCATTGTTCTTACTGATGTAAATGTGTCTAACCAACTAGATGCTTTCTTCAGCCTTACCTGCTCTAAGATTTCAAACAGAGCATACCCCATAGCAGTACCTATGACTCAACTTGAATTTTGAGGTGAAGCCTGCATTTGGATTTTTTTTTGTTGTTGACAAGTATTATGCATAACTGATATGGAAGAGTGCAACAACATTGCTTCTGGAATTTTCTTAGAAAAACTTCTAACATGCAAACTTTTTGTAGTCTGCAGTAATCTTGAGTAAATGTACCTTTGTTTACAATCTCCCTGAAAAACATGGATTCATGAAGGGAGAGGAGCTTGATTCCTTGTTCAAGTGCAGATTATCATCTTTTTTTTTTTCCATTCCCCTCTTAGCCCAGCTTGCTGAGAAACCTAATGAACCCTTTTGGCCTATGTTTTCTCCACTCACTGCATTGTTTTCAGAATTTGTTGTAGTCTAATTTAGAAATGGTGAGGAGCAATGTACTGGATCTGAATGTGCATATGAAACAAGATGTCAGTAGAACTGGGGAAATCTGTTAGCTTTCCAGCATTTCAGAAGAAGCCTCTATTTTCTGTTCTGATATTATGAGAAAGTACTTAAGCTTCTGCTGTAAAAAGCATTGTTAGGGTAAGTAAGCCATCTCTGTATTTGACTTCAGCATGGATATTTACGTCAGATAATTATATTAAGGAATTACATTTGCTTATGACTTGGGTGATTACACCCTACAGCTTTTTAAAGTACAGCTTTGAAAGTGTTCAAATCTAAGTGAACTTCTAATCCATATATAGAGATCTTCAGTTCTTGCTTTGCCTTTAGCCAGTTTTTATAACAATATTTGGCCTAGGAAAAAAGTTACCTTGTGGTTCTAAGTACTAGGATGTTTTAGGAGATAAATTCTGTTACTTGACCTTTCATAGTTACTTGACCCACAGATAGTGGGTCAGTAGTACATATTCCAAACTGGAAACACACTGTTTGGAAGCAAGAGATACAGTCAAAAAAATGCATGGAATGCAATTGTCTAATGCTATAAAATATTAAACCTATTAATATGCAGCAAGTTTTGTTTCAGAACTGGTACATTATTTTTGTTCTTAAGAATCTCTGAAAACTTTGCAGCTCAAACACTGTTTCTGGTTATTGGCTCGACAGAAGTTCTAATCCAGATTGTTGGGGTCACACAGCGATGGGGAGAATCGGGCTGAATGGTGTCAGCCCGTCCAGGCCTGAGTAGTGTGCTTTAGATAGTAGAGAGCAACTTCTAATTCTTTGACTTCTGTGCATTTCTGCTGTTGATTTGGAACCTCTATCAAATTTAGAGCTGCATTATCAGGGCTTTAGATCACAGCTTTTGATCCATGACAGTGCTGTTTGGAACATCAGAGTCCGGGAAATGGTAGAAGATGATGTGTAAAGGAGACTTTGCATGTGGAAGTTCTTTCAGGAATAAGCCAAAGCATTTTGCTTCCTTTTTTCTTATGTAGCAGTTGGAGGATGTTGACTTTAAAATTACAGAGGAATACTTAGTATTCCTCATCCTTCAAGTATGTTCCACTGGAAGAAATCCATGAGATTGTCATTCTTGGCTGCCTTGGCAATGTGCTGTTTCCCTGTAGAATCTTATACCATAAGTTCTAATTAAACAAGCTCACATCTTTGCAATTGGTTATTTTAAAGTAAATGGAGAAATTTTCCCCTGCATACATTTCTACTCTTATCTTTGTCCCAAAAGGAATTTGTAGCCTGATGCTCTCATCTTCATTTAAATCTTGGCTACTTGTTCTGTCAAATACAGTAGTTGCCTGCATTGTCCAAACTGACATTAGTGCTTGATTGAAGCGTGAATGTATAGAAGAAATTAAGTGGAGGGTAGCTACTGGTATAGAAGCATGCCCAGGGGGTAAGGGGGGGCAGAAATATAGAAAAAATAGGGAAAAAAACCTAATTGTGTTGTAGAAAGGCAATCCATACAGTCAAAGTACCAAACTGAAAATAATTCTCTTTAAGAATATGAATTCAACTATGTGAATTCAACCGGGGTTCTTGTTGCCAGAAGATTGCAGCAGGGTTTGAGTGGAATTCTTATTACATTGAAAATCTAGTGTGCTAAAATTTCCCTTCAATTGATCAAGATCCATTGCAGAGACCGAATGAAAAAATTATATGTGAAGCTAACTAGATGTCTTTTTTTTAAACAATAAAGTCCTTTGGTCATTAATACAAGACTTAACAGTGGTAGTTAACTTCATGCTTGCCTACAGGAGGCTTGAACTTTCCTTTGATCTAGATAATACTACTTGTAATTCAATTATCCATGATGAATTTAAAAAAAAAAAAGCTTCAGAAATGTGACCATTTGTGAATTAGATATTTAGAACTTGCTATGCACTGTGCAGGCATTTGCTGTAGTAGAGGTATTCTTGATATCCACTGTGTCCCAGTGCTAACAGTGGGATGTCACTTTTCTAATTCTGTTTTACTTCAGTCTTTGCCACTTTTTTTTTTTTTTTGCTCCTGTTAAATTCAGACTGGATAGAGTAATTGCTGTGGAACTAGAGCTATTCTCACTCTCATTTTCTAACAATTTTATTTTCATGCTGAAAGCTAAGTATGCCACCAAATTTAAAACAACTTTCCACCCTTCCTTAACTCTAGTTATTGTTACAGGTGGTGTTCTTTAATTAAAGCTATAATCATTTTATGATTTTGTCACTTCATGAGTTTTCAGGAGCAGTTGGCTTGCTATTTCTGCAGTTGCATTTGCACAACAAATAGAGGCATATCACTATAAATTTATACTCTGTTTGTGTATTTTAGTTCTAACAGTTAAAGGGTGTGTTGCATAGTGACAATCCCTTTGTTTTGTAAAAACAGCATTTGTTATCTCTTCATTATAGGGATGGTCGGATGCTGTTTGACTACTTAGCTGAGAAGCATGGTGTAAGTGTTTTAATTCTTGCATCTCTTTGAATTCAGTTCTAGGTATCTCCATCCAAACTCCCTCACAGACAACAGCTTTGAGCAATTATGGACTAGCATTTTGGCCTGTCTCATGTCAATGTAGCTAATAGGCAGAATTCCTAATGCTAACATATTTTATTTGAATGTCTTTTGACCTTTCAATATTTATACAAATAGAAGTAAAGCTGGAACTTCATTTTAGCTGGATCCTTGTAACTAATAGTGCTTTACTTCAATACAGAATTTCACCTTTTTCCCATTATTAGTATAATATTTAATTCAGTGGAATGGATTAAGAGTTTAATGGTTTTCTATTGTCTTTCCTGTGTACAATGTCTTTCAAAGAACCTAGAGACTTCAAAGCTTATTTCCCTATCAAAATTGGCTTTTAAAAGCGTGTTTTTCCAGGTGAAGAAAAGCACATTTTTTTTCTGTGTTCCTTTTCAGTTTAGGCAGGAGTACCTAGATACGCTCTACAGGTATGCAAAATTCCAGTATGAATGTGGCAACTACTCAGGAGCTGCAGAATATCTTTACTTCTTCAGAGTTTTGGTAAGTTTTGGGTGTTTGTTAGTTTTGGATTTTGTTTTGTGGTTTGTATTTTTTAGTGAAATACTTAGAGTAGTAAGTTGTCTGTATTCATTTTTATAATACTTTTGAGCTGTTTTTGAGACAATTACTACGCACCAAAGAGAAGTTGAAAGTAATTGTTAATAATCACTACTGACTATTGTCCAGCAATACTGTTATTTTTGTGCTGAATTCATAACTGTCCTTTACATTTGTGGGTCTTATGGTAACTTAATGACAGAATAGTGTGACTTTTCCTCACTGTAAATATATCTTAGAATAAATATGGGGGAAAAAAAAAACCCAACAGCAAAAAAAAAACCCAAAACATGTACAAAACAAAACAAAACAAACCCACAACACAAACAAAAGGAAAAAACCCCAAACAATACAAAAGCACAAACAATCTCGAACAAGAAGCCCAGCAAAATGATGAATACTTGGTTTGTGAAGATGTAATCAACAGTAGTGAAAAGCTTGCAGGTCGATAGAATGTAATTAGTAGTAATTGTGAACTGCCAGCTTCTTATTCAAACTCTCACCTCTCTTGAATTTTGTGATGGATGCAAGAAGGTAAGTCATCTGCTTAGGAAATGTGAATGGCTTAAATGAGCCTTGTAAAACCAGATCCATTGTTGCTTTTCCATGTTGTTGTAATTTATATCATTTGTTAATGGTGGGAGTGAATTTTGAGAATGAGGGTTTAATGTCTTGTAGGAATCTCAACACAGTAAATTTATTGTTGGTGATCAAGTGCCCACTTGAAAATCCAGATACTGCATCTGTTTTAGCTACAGTATCTAAAGGCAGTTATTGTGAATAGCTACCTGTAGTTCCATGATTTGGAACCAGCACAGCATATGTGAACCTTCTCAATGGAAAATAGCTGCTAAATTAGCGCCTTGCTTGCCTGGAAGATAACTTCTAACTGTGTCTGTCTCAAGGATATGTGGAGTGATTGCTGAAAATATGTAGTGGTTCATGTGTTTAGGCTTGTTTCTTGCTGTAATATTTAGGTGAGATTAGAAATTAATTAGCTTTCTGAAGTACTGCTAGAGTAAATAACAGTAACTCCTGTAATTGACTATAGTGAAAGAAGCAAATTTGGGAAATGGATCTTTTAATTGGAATAGAGTTAAAGGAGGAATGAGTTGAATTCCTAATCTTAAGTATTGATATTAAAGCTGACTTTCAGTGTTACAGGTACATTCCATGTTCTGAGAGGGGGAAATAAGTTACATATGTAGGTTTCTGGGCAGCTGTCCTTAAGTCTTTGTGCTTGAATTCTGGACTTAGTGTGATGTTCTTATGCCAAATAACTATTTTCACAAAGTGAAGTACTGGTAATGGCTTGGTATAGGACTTCTGTTAGTAATTCTGATGGGAGAAGATTTAAGTTCTGTGTGATAAAACAACCTGTGAAAGAACTGTTGTAACTGATCTGAGAATGGAATTTGACACTGTGAATGACCTAGTGTAATTCATTCCTGTATAAAACTAACACAGACTGACTAGGACTACCTTTCCAGGAAATAGATTCACTGTGGCAAAGTTGCAGTTTTCACTGACTACTTCTGTAAGAAGTATGCATTTTGCATAGTATTAGCAGAAGGAACTTTGAGTACTAGTTTTTTTTCTATGGTGATTACCTAATGTAATGAGTTC
Source organism: Ceryle rudis (assembly GCA_033439905.1). Taxonomy (NCBI): domain Eukaryota; kingdom Metazoa; phylum Chordata; class Aves; order Coraciiformes; family Cerylidae; genus Ceryle; species Ceryle rudis. The sequence continues at coordinate 36,186 of JAAGNO010016524.1, read as the reverse complement.
TTCAGGAACCTGCTCTGTAATAACCTTGGTTTGGTAGTTTAGAAGCATTTTTATATGGTATAAACAATTTGGAACTAGTCTGTCATCTGATGCTCAGCCTTTTTTTCTTTTCTTTTTTTTCTTTTTTTCTTTTTTTTAAGCTGAAACTGCAGCAGCATGAAACTTGGTCTTTGACAGGATTTGCTAGTTTCTACTTCAGAAGCTTTACTGCTGTTTTTCCTTCTGTACCTAAATTTATTTTTTTAAAGTACTTCATTTGGAAAGATTGAGCCATGCAAATTTGATATCTTGTAAATTTAAAATATATCTTTTTAAAGTAAATAATTCAAAAAGTAGTAGTACTTGGAGTATGACATTGTTGCTATTGTTGAAAACAGGTACCAGCAACAGACAGAAATGCTTTGAGTTCTTTGTGGGGAAAACTAGCATCTGAAATTCTGATGCAGAATTGGGATGCAGCCATGGAAGATCTCACAAGACTAAAGGAGACAATAGATAATAATGTAAGTAAAATTGTGATCATGACAGTAAGGTGAGAGGTTAAAGCTATTAGCGTTCAAGTTTTATTGTGAATCACTTGCAGTCCTGTTTAGGAGTAGTTTACTACCTTTTCACTAGATAATTTCTTAATAGTGGAAGAGTCAAAGGGTGCTTGTGAAGAACTAGTGAAGCTTCCTTTTCCAAATAACTTGCTTCCCTCTACCACATTTGAAATTGTAGCTGAGAACTCTTAAGGTATTTCCAGTAAACAAAAAAGCTAGTTCCAAGGTTGAGTTTGAGGGCAAGGTATCGTTATGTGAAATTGCTTGACGCTTAAATTCCAGATAGTTGTACTATTCATTTTCGGTGAAGAATAAAATGCAGGTAACTAAACTATAGTCTTATCAGATGAAGATAACACTTTTGACAGAAACTGAAGTCCGCTTGTTTTTGAAAATAGTTTTCGGCCAATTCAGCTTCCTCACATGAGGGGAGAGTGTAGCTGCAGTACTAATCCAGAGCAACTGAAGTGGTTAAGGGTCTCTGTCTTCCTCCCTGCTGATAGGGCTTCAGTGGCCAAATCGGAAATGTATACCTTTATTGATGTGCCAGATAATTAATGGTAACAAGTTTTGTTCTCCAATTTTCACATTTTTATGAACCTATATGGTTATAATAGACGAATAAACTTGACTTACTCATTAGACTTTTTTTTTTTTAGAGTAGAATCATAGTAGTTAGCTGTCATGCTCTTTGGAGTGATTTATTACTTGTTATGTCAGTTCATTCTAAGCATGTTGCTTTGCTATCTACTTGAAGTGCTGCTGAAATTTGGAGCTCACACAGCTACTTAGAGCTGAACTGGTGTATGTGCATTATCAGTTGGTTTAAATGAAGACAGTTACATTCTTATTTCTTGTCTGAAAGTGATTGTGGTGTTTATCATTGTCAGTGGCAAAAAAAGCTCTTGTAAGGCTTTAGAGAGGAAGAAAGAAAAACTGAAAAGCTAGGTTCCTCAGATCCCAGCTGAAGAGGGAATATGAGAAACAAAATCAAGATTAAAAAGAGAAGCAGTAACCTATTATGGTGGTCTTTGGAGAATTAAAATCTATACTCTTGGCATAATGGAATACAGATTTTGCAAGCAATTTGGAATATAACATTGGAAAACTTACATTGGTTATAGCTTTCAGCAGATTTCTTTAACAAATGACAGGTTAAAAGCCTCTAGAGGTCAAGCTCAGCCTAAGAGTGATAGCAGCTAAAAGGAGTCAGGAAAATCACAAATTTGTGAACAATTACAGGTTACCGTACATTAGTATGCATGCAAACTTCGTGTTTTGTTTGATTTAAACCAGTGTTATGTTTTCTTCTAGTCTGTCAGCTCTCCACTGCAGTCTCTTCAACAAAGAACATGGCTCATCCACTGGTCTTTGTTCGTGTTTTTTAATCATCCTAAAGGGAGAGACAATATCATTGACCTTTTTCTCTATCAACCGCAGTAAGTTGTGTTGTGCCATGTTGGGGTCTTTATTTAAAAACAAAGGCAGATGATGAATATGAAAGATTGTCAAACATTTTTCATCCTAAAGCTTGGAGTGGACATTAACACTGAATATTTTTCTCCAAGCCTTTTTATTGTTTCTTTTACATTCCTGTGTGTAATCTGTCTTACATGGTTATACTTCCCCTTCAAGGAGAAGGGCTAGTGATGTAGGAAGAACTGACTCTCTCTCTTTTTTCTTTTTTTTTTCTTTTTTTTTTTTTTTTTCTTTTTTTCTCGCCTTTGGTGCTGCCTGGGAGGGACAAAATATCAGATTTTGCCAGACTGTCAATGCCTGCCATATCTTTTAGGGCTGTAGGGGAAGGTATTCTACTACTTTGATTTTTATGAAACCTATTTCAAGAAGGGTCTTGAGGAAAATATAAGAAGAAAAATTAAAATTGAAAAGAAATTGAAAGTGAAAGCACTGACTTCTTATATGTAGATCCAGGAGTTTAGAACAGCGTAACACTGGGAAATTAGTTACAAGTTTTGTTTTCTTTCTAATACCTGATTGGAGGTAATATAGTAGGGTTAGTTAGGTTACTAAATAAAAGCAGTTGTGGGTTTTTTGTGATGATCCCAGTAGAATGGTAATTGGTAGTGTATTTTGTTTTGTTGTTTTTTAATTCTAGTTTGTACTTGTCATTTGTAAATATGGGCTAATTTATTGGCGATTTGAACAGGAGAGTTGAAAGCTTGGATAACAGTGAAAAAGGACTTCCTGTGGTTCTGTGTACCTGTGCGAATAGCTGTAGCTGACAGGTTAGGCCAGTGTTGTCCTGAATTTAGCATGTAGACTGTTCTTTTGTAGTGTTAGCCCCTCTTCCTTCCCAAGTGCCCTGTTGCCTTCTCTTCCCCTTCCTTCCCTCCCTCCTCCCCCTGTCCCCCAAATATGATCACAAGGTTAACAAAAATGTCATTCTTCTGTAGTTGAATAAATGGTCAGTCATAAGCCTTGGTGTTGTATTGTATAAAAGGTGCATAAGATGTTGATCATGAATACTGAGTTATCTGAGCTTTATGGGTTTACTTATTTAATTTTTTTTTAGGTATCTCAATGCAATTCAGACAATGTGCCCCCATATCCTCAGATATCTGACTACTGCAGTCATAACAAATAAGGATGTTCGGAAACGTAGACAAGTGCTGAAAGATCTAGTCAAGGTTATTCAGCAGGTAAGGACTGAAACACCTGCTATCTTCTGTCCTTTTTTTTTTTTTTACTGAGGCTTCATAATAACTTTATTCTAATAACACACCTGATTTAGGGTTTCTGCTTATGTATTTTGGTGCTCACTTTCATTGAACTAACTTTTCACTGAGGTGAAATGCATGTCAATCAGTGGAAGGACAGAAATAAATTTTTTTTTCCTTCTTTCATGTCAGCAAGCAATGAGTTAAATAGAATATGTACTAAATTTTGCTTTTTATGTGTGATTAAATACTGAAAATTCAGTGAGAGATGTGAAATGGCTTCAGATCTGATTCTTTTTTTTTTTTAGCCATCCCTAGAAGGAATAATTGTATGAATAAGGGGTTTAGTTTGCATTTCAAAACCACTGAACTGCATGCATAATCTTGAAGATGCCTCTGTTGTCATAGTTATGAGGATGTAAACATGGAAAAGACCAATAAAAGAATTGTGCTTGATAGCAATCAAGGAGATTATGGCAGAGGTTTTTATCTGAAATGAGTGTGCAATTTGTATACAATAAGAAGCTATACAGTAGTTGAAGTGTTAAAGCTCATCTTTTATCTTAAGCTAAAATCTTATTTTGGCATTAAACTTATCATGTAATAAAAATTCTAATATTTGAAGTAACATTTTACAACTTTTTTTTGCCTTTGTTTTATCTTGTACAAATGGTATGAATAGAAAAAGATGGCTAGGATGTTCCTTTTGAAAATGCCAACTCTGGCTTTGCTTGTGACATATAAGAGATTTATTTCTTAGTACTCTTCTTTATGGTTCATTCTATTACATCATGAAGTAGTAGAGGTTCTATAGATTTGAAAGCGATTTAGACAAGGTAACTAGCAACTGGTTTATGTAAGAAAAACCAAGCATTGAATGAAGTGATTTGTCAAATGTCATGTGGTAGGTTGATTGCTTTATTAGTAATTAGAAACTGCTAATACTTGCAATACCTTTGCAAGTATTGAACAGATAGATAACCAGTTTGTTGTTCATTTCTATTAAATTAAAAAGCTGATTTGAGACTGTTTCACATAATGGATATTAATTATATTGTTAATAAGTACAATTTTGATGTAAATAAACCCCAAAACATTAAACAAATCTTTATCTATAAAACTGAGTTTTAAACTTAATGACACAGTAAATACAGTTCTTTCAGGAAGGAAAAATAACCTCTTAGGAATTCCCTTAATCTGCTCATCTTTTTGTATGCTAAAGCAGACATAGAAACGGAGTTAAACTGTCTTAAAATGTGTATTAAACACGTCAGAGCATCTCTAATTACATCTGAATTTATGCAGTTATATAAATCTAGTGTTGTTCCTGCCTTGTAGTTGAAGTTGCGTAATTCCTGTAATGCCAAAATAAATTCAACCATTTCGTATAAAGTAGCATTATTTGTGTTAACTGTTTGTCAGTGTAAATTGAATAATCATTCAGTTTGAAGGATTTGGTGTTGGACTAGTTTTTGAAATCAGCATTTAAGAAGAATATCTGTTCTACTATATTTCAAGAAACTTGGGGGTTTGATACAAAACCAGCTCCAGTCTCTAATATTTTTCTCACCCAACGATTTGTAGCACTGAATGCTGAAGATGAAACTGCAGTTCTAGTTGTTTAACTGTACTCTTTGGCAGGGTAGGGGAAGAGCACATGTATTCAGATGTTATCAGAGGAATTGGGAAGTTTAACTAATATAGTGATAACTATATATAGATAACTATATATATAGCTATAATTTAACAGTGATCTTGTGGCCTTCACTTCTAATACTGTTCCTAACTTTTTTGTCAGGAGTCCTACACGTACAGGGACCCTATCACAGAGTTTGTGGAATGCTTGTATGTTAATTTTGATTTTGATGGAGCACAGAAGAAGCTGAGAGAGTGCGAAACAGTAAGGCTTATAACATTTATAAGACTCCCCCCGCCCCTGTAAAGATCTCTAAAAATTCAGTGACCAGCGAGTTTGTTTGAAGTGGTGTTTGATTCCGTTGCCAGTGTCGTCTTATGAGCTTTAGTTCATGGGTGCAGGGGATTTTGGGTTGTGGTTGGTTATTTTTTTGACAACTTATCTTGTAACACTTAAACAAGACTTACCAGCAAGGATATAGCTTTAAAATTCTATTTAAGCAGTTCTAGAACAAGTAGTGTATAGGTAATCGTGCATTTGGCCGAGCTTCAGCTTTTCCATTAGCGCTTGAAATGTGCTTGAAGAAAAGCTTAGATTTGCCTTTTGTTGTGAAAGATACTGTGTCCTGGAACTGTAATAGTGAAAAGTAATAGGAAATAACTTTAGGGTTAAATACATATTCATAGCAGATTAACTATTCTTGGAAAAAAAATAAATCTTAGAATCCTAATGCTTGGGTTGACTAGTGTAAAAGTTAGTATTTCTAAGAGCTGAATATTAGTACCAGTTCTTAGAGGCTCTGGTTTGGCTTTTCTTTCATTAGTATTATTCACCTAATAAATCGGAAGACTTACCATTTTTACTGCATAGGGCTGGTGGTCCTGTAATCTGAGTTTTATAGCCACACTTGCACTACTAGAGTAAGCTGGTTTGCATAAGGAAAATGCCAATCAAATTGCAGAGTGAGAGGAGAATCCTCCAATATGAGGGGGGGACTTAATTTATGTGCTGGAGGGATTTTCACTAGAATTATGACAACAGCACACCTTGTTCTCTCCTTGAGTCAGACCTCAGTGATAGTGTTAGCACGTGGTTTTAATTTACCAAGCTGCAGAACAATGACAATTTCTGCTAAATCTGTAGCATTTCCTCCACATCTTAAAACACACCAAGAACTCTTTAGGTGGACTGTTCACTGATCTTGCTTATTGACAGCTTCTGCCAGTATATTACTACTTCCATGTCTGTTCTCAGTGTTCCCTTTCTCCTTACACTTGCAGGTGCTTGTGAATGATTTCTTCTTAGTGGCATGCCTTGAGGACTTCATTGAGAATGCCCGTCTCTTTATATTTGAGACGTTTTGCCGCATCCATCAATGTATCAGCATTGGGTAAGATAAATTCTTAATACAGCAGCTAAGAAAAGTTGGGTCATGGATGACAGTGTAACAGTGTCAACTTTAGTAATCAAATGTTTGGTCATTAGATAAGATTAAAATCATTAAAATTTAATTTGATAGCTGTGCTAGTTTTATTGCTCTAATGTGATATACTTAAATAGCAACAATCATATTTTTTTTGTGATGAACTATAAAACAACCTCTACCACCCTCAGCCCTCAAACAGTGCTTTCAAGTTAAAACTGTTTCATAGTGTCAAGTTAGATCTCTACTGGATTTAATGGGAACTTTCATACCCTGTGTCAATGAAGTCCAGGTGTCTTAATTTGGAGCTCAATTCAACATATACTGATATAAAGTGGCAGTATTAAGTAAATACAGATTCCAAATACAGCAATATCTTGACTGACTTATATGTGGTAGATACCGATCCCCGTGTCTGTCTTGCAGGTATGTTCTCTGAAAATTTAGAACTGTATTGCTGTTTTCATTAATTAAACAGAAAATAATAGTAGTACAGTGTGAGTGGTCTGACTGTAAGAAAATGATGTGCCTATTGGCAAGGATGTCTGTCACTTACTGAAACTAATTTTATAAGAGCAGACCTTTCGAACAAATCAGCTCTGATGCCTGTATTGTAGAAACTAACCAGGGAGATGTTATGCATGCTTGAGATCCCTTTCCACTTGGCCTTTGCCCTCATTCCCCCATATTGCCACATCCCTTAAATTAAAAAGGAAGAAAAGTGAAAACTCTGAATGCTATGAAAATCTCAGTGTTAGAGATCCTTAAGACAGCAGAAACCAAAGCTGTTGAATTGATGAAGTTCAACTGAGTTTTGTTACCAGCTTGCATCCAGAGCAAATGTGCACGTGGCCAGTCCTCCTCTCTGAGGAAGTGATTTAATGGTGCTTGATTTCAGAAGAGGACTTGAGAGAAAATTTTAGTTTCAGAAGCTTATTGAAAGGATTTTTGTTCCTTTTGTTTGTTTTGTTTGTGGTTTTTTGTTTGTTGGTTTGGTTTGTTCTGGCTTTGTTTGTTTGGGATGGTGATGGTTTTTTGTTTTAAAGGTGTAGTTGGAGAAAGAACAAAGATTTTTGCTACTTTTAGTGTCTTCACTGTGTGAGACATTGCTTTTCAATGCATTTGATGGGTTTTTTTGATCCTTTGTATCAGCTTAAAATAGTCAATGAGTTCAATGTAAAAGGCAAGTGGTGTATATGAGCATTTTAATCAGCTGTGGTGCGTTGTGTTTTAAGCATAGTCTTAATAGTAAACCAAACTAGATGCTGGGAACAAAACTTCTGTACTTTCATTTTTATAAAGAGGCTAATAGTTTTATCTAAAATCACTTTAAGCAGAGCACTGCACATTTAGGGATAAAGGATAAAAGGTTTTGAATACTATTTGGAAGAAAAAGAAAAGCATTCTGGGGAATATAAAACCCCTGTAGTGTCTTGTCATTTCCTGTAAGTGATTCTTATTTTTTTTACTACTGCTGTGAATACTGCACATACTCAGTAACAAGGTTTTTCAACAAAACTAGATGTTTACGCTTTTCAAACTAAAGACTAAGATGTCTTTCAAAGAAGTCTACTTCTCTGATCTGGCTCAAGTCAATGAGCAGAGAGTCTGGAGGATGTATCTTAAGTATGCTTCAAGTCTCTGTCAAAAGATACTGAAGAACTGTGGGTGACATACCAGTGTTTCATTACAGCAAAAGTTGGAAGTTTAATGTAACAAATCAAGGTCTATGGTAGGTGGTCATCATTTAGTGGTTTATTACTTACTTTAGAGTTCATATTTTTTGTGCCATTATGTGGTGTTTCCCTTCAAGTATACTAGAAAACATTGTAGTTGGCTCTCATTGTGGAAGTGATTCATAAATATAGGTAGCAGTGTCTTTATAAGCATTATGGTCTGTTCTGAAACAAGTGATAAGCTTTGTACTGAGACATATTTCAGATGATATGTGGGAGAAATACTCATGCCAACTTCAGGTAGTTGCACATGGAATCAACTGTCAGTAGTAAGATTCTTTTTGGTGAGTTATCAGGTTTTAAATGATGGACATAAGCCTTAATTTCTGTGCAGGCTGTAACAATCATTAGATTTGGGCTTAAGTGGCTTGCATAAATATTTCTTAGCGCATTTCAGACTTTCTGAAAAGATTTATTAAAAGCATTTTGAATGCTAAATGTGTGACTGAGGCATATTTCTTGCATTTCTTTGTCCGCAAGTGATTTCAACTGCTATTCTTGGAGTTGAAAGCTAGCTGGTTGTACCACAGTGCTTGATAAGTACTACTTAACTATTCGGAACAAATTTGAAAACAATTAGTGGGAAATCTGCTATTCCTTATGTTAAATGGAAAATAGATGCTCATTTAATGTCTCTAACTACATACATCTGTTGGGCAGATGACATTTTTCTGAAGGATGTAGCTGCTTTATCAGTTTTAATTTAAAATTTATATATCTCAAATCATCCTGCAGTTACATCCTGCAATTAGTTTACTGTTTGAAATATGTTTAATAGGGAGTAATAGATAAAATAAATTCAGTGTGTTTTGCTTAGTTTGATATGGCTGTACCTTAATGAAGAGGTGAATATGCTTTGTTTTTATTTTCTATATGTTTTTTTTCTGTGGACAGTGCAAGATAGGCTTGTTATATATAAAGATGTGTGGAATTCAGTAAAATTTGCTTTATAAGCAAAGGAAAAGTTAAAATAATACCTGCCTTAGCACGACCCAAAGTGAATCTCCTTATAAAACAGAAAGAAATAAAGAACTATCCTTGAAACTACCCTTTGAAATTACTTGTAACTTAAAATAGTAGACAGCATTCCTTTACTATTAATAAAAGACTTTCTTTATAAATCACTATGTCTTATTGGATTATAGTGGGGATCTTTATAAACAATTGTAACCTAGAATATGAATTTTCTTGCTTTTAATGGCTAATGCCATTAGTATTAATTGCTTCCAGTAGTACTAATGGTGTATCAAATCTGAATTTATCACTACATGAACTGTTAAACGTGTGTGGGGGCTGTAGTTTGCATCTCTTTGAATAATAGTTCCCTATTCTATCTGTGCAATTGGAGTGTAATGTTTGTTACTGAGTTCTAGACAGAATGTTTTGGTTGCCTTCCCCCCCACCCCCCCAATATATGTTGCTTTACCAGGGAAGTGCCTCCTTCATGTTAATAGATGCAGGCATGCAGGGAGACCTTAAAATGGAACCCAGTTGCTAAAAGTGCTGAAATAATGTCATATTTTGCATCAAAGTGTGATAGGGTTTTTAATAATAAAGATAGTTGTTACTTTGGCTTTAAAACTGTAATATAAAATAAAGGTAAAAGTTGAGATGGAACAGGTTTTTATATCCCTTTTACCCTGTCACTTTCATTTGAAAGTTAATTAACTTTTTCAAATGTATGTGCTAGGGAAGTCACCTATGCAGAGGTGACTGTTTCTGTCGTGTAGCTGCCTATGTTCATATAACATGTTTTAAGTTTTAAAAATGCCCACCTTTGAAGAATTTAGGCATAATAGGAACTATCTGCCAGGCGATATCAAGGACTTCACAGTTTCTGCCTTAGAATGACTTTCTACAAGTCGCTGCTCTCTTCCCCTCCCAGGTACCCAGGGACTTCAGGGTAAGCAAAGTCCCTGGGAAGAGACCTCTGGAAGTCATCTAATTCAATTCTATGCACCCAATTAAACCTGAGCACAACACAGTGGGATTGTGGATTAAGCAACCTTCCTGTGAGAATAAAACATGGAACCTCTATCCTTGGAGACAATCAAGAATCAACTAGACCCTAAGTAGCATAATGGAACACTTGGATTGTCTCCAAGGATAGAGGTTCCATATTTTAATCTCACAGGAAGGTTGCTTAATCCCCAGTTTTTGTGGCAGTAGCCGTTCTGATCACAACGTGGCAGAGGAGTTACTTTATCTGAATCCTATTGATGCTTCTAAAAGAGAAATGCAAGAATTCCTTAACACATGTAACCCCACCCCATGTTCTTTCAGTTCAGAATTTCTTCAGTTTGAAGTCAGTTGCTTAACATCACAGATTCAGGGATAGTAAAGCAATTTGAAGCTTCATCCCCTTTAAATATTGGTCTTATTCTGCCTGGATGACTGATAATTCCACAAAAAAATTTATGGCCCTGGTATCTTCTGTTCTCTTGCCTGTCTCAACTCTACAATTGCTAATTCAACCACAGATTAAATTCTAATGGAACAGTAGCAACTGTGGTTGGAATTTACTTCCCCTTGTTTTGCTAAACTCCAGATATTTTGTTGCCTGTTTGTTGTGTCCTTTCACTGAAGTAAATTAAGTGTAAGTCCTATATTTTAAATTACTTTTTTCTATTCACCTCACTTAATGGTCTTCTGTGACAAAATGTGGAATTAACTTTTATAGTGGGGAGAAGGGGTGAGAGATCAAGAGCGTACAGGTGAGAAGACTGTATAATGAAGGCTATCTAGACAGTTTGAGCTAGCTAGATGAGGTAATACCTGATATATTATTAAGTACCTGCTTGACATTAATAATTGTCAAGAGGAAAATCACCCTTTCACAGGTGGAGAAAAATGTTTAAGCAAGATTCTGTAAAATGGTGGGAGATGACCTCTTGTGCAGCTTGGTGTAAGCAGCTGGCATTTTGGTCATGGCTGTAGCCCTTACCTCATGTTTGTTACCTAAGTGGAAAGCTGTGGGAAGAATGAGCGTTACAAAATGTTCTGTATGAGCCAACTGCCAGCAGGAAGCTAAGAGAGTTGGCTGGAAAGCTGCAGGAAATGCCATCAGAAGGAATTATTGCTGGACAAGATTGCTTGTTTTACTAAGAATTTTCCTTTCTTTGTCCTCCATCACCGTGTGTCCTTAAAATTGCAGGAAGTTTTGAGCATAAGGTGTCTGTCACATCTATACCAGATTTCATCTCGTGCCTCTTGTTCCTGAAAGTTCAGGGTAAAGCTTGTTGCTAAATGAGCTTCAGAGGGACACTTTTGTGGACTAATTAGTTTAAACTTTTGCAACTACTATCTGGTTTTAAATAAGAATAAAAGTAATTGTTCTATTTATACTGATATACATGGTGAGATTAGTTAACTAACAGTTTTCCACAGAATATTCATGTAGGCAAGGTGTAATAGGAATATATAAAAACTGTACAGGTCAAGATTTAAGTACATGATGATGCAGTTCAGAACGACTAGATGTATACTTTCAGGATGTATTCACAATGTGCCAGTGTAAAGCAGTGGGAGCTGGAAATGTGCAGGAGTGAATGTATGTGAGCTTTATTTTGGTCAAATGAAAGTATGCTTCCCAGATACCTGGTATTTATTGAATGGAAGTCTTAGGCTGTGCCAAATTCTGTGTTGATTTAACTTGTATTCCATGGTGCCCAGTCCTGTTTACCAACATCAGAGGAATTTTGTTTCACCTTTTGATTAACTCTGTTGTCTTTTAGTATGCTGGCAGATAAACTAAATATGACCCCTGAAGAGGCAGAAAGATGGATTGTCAATCTAATTCGAAATGCACGATTAGATGCCAAACTGGATTCAAAGCTGGTAAGATGTATAGATGGATCCAAGTGAATTTGTTGAATTTTTCATTAAATTTCTTTTACCTTGTTCAGGAACAACGCGTCAGCGTGTTCTAGTTTCTGCGCTGCGCTTTGCTTTGCTTTGCCCACAAAGTGTAGTGGGCTTCATTTATTCATTTTTGATCCTGAGTGTAAGACGATGTCTGAAAGCAGAGCATTAAAAAGTCCTGTTCATTCTGAGACACTGTTAAATTTGCTGTATCTTTCCTGTGTTTTAGGGCCATGTAGTCATGGGCAACAATGCAGTCTCACCATATCAACAAGTGATTGAAAAGACCAAAAGCCTGTCTTTTCGTAGTCAAATGTTGGCTATGAACATTGAGAAGAAATTGAATCAGAGTGGTAGATCTGAGGTTGGTATAAGTTACGTTTTTGGAAGATGAAGTATAATTCCCAACCTGTCCTTCAATGAATGCATCAGATGAACCTACTTCTAGTTCTGGCATTGCATATTAAATTGGAAAGGCTTATTTTTCTTGCAGTGAGCATTACACAGGGATTCTTGTTTCCTTCTCACCTCTCTCCTAATGCCTAGGTATTCCTTATGCCTAGGTATTCCTTTTTTTTTTTTTTTTTTTTCTCCTGTGTAACTAGGCATGTTTCTGTCACCATTTGATTCTCTCCTTACTTTGAATTATTTCATTCACTGTCTGAAAAGAGCTAGTTTTGAAGAGCGACATTTACAAGTAGTTGTATTACTTGAAATTTCAAGTGGGTTGAACTTGAAAAGTATCTATAGGTGTGTGTAAATATAGTATTGAGAGAAGAATGAACGATACGGAAGACTGGAACATGAAGGAAGAGTTGTGCAAAACCTTAACAGTTAAACCCATTTCATGAAATACTAGGGAATATAATTCGGCCAGCCAGAGGTTTAAGCAGAACCAGTGAAAATAAACCAGTTGGCAAGATCGTCTTATTTTGCCTCTGTCCGCTTGAAAACATGAGCAGATTTGGACAGAGGAAAACAGGTGGATGAATCTGAAGTCCACTAAGGACCCCGCCATGCCTACTTAAAAATGCTCAAAAGACACATTAAAAACTTCTAAAATGCTGAAGATTTTACTGGATTTCCTCACTGGAGTATTGATGGAAGGTGGATAATCAGTGGTGGATTATTTTATGCCATTAGAGGGAAATCATGTGAAACTTAACATGATAAAATTTTCTTGAAAAAAAAAAAAATATAGCTGCCAAAGTACTCTTACTTTGGAATCTTCTAGAACTCTTCCTTTTTGAAACTACTAGCTTGGGGGACTCAGGCTATACAGCTTAATTAGAGCCTGTATTTCTGCTCTATCAACACTGGCTTTAAACTTCCAGGGTATCCTTACTAATTGTCAATATTCCCTCTTCCTAGACATACATCAGTACTATAAGTTTCTTTAATAATTCTTGAATTTCAGAAACCAACAGATAATATAGTAACTTCTACTGATCCTTATTTATTTATTTATTCTTTAGGCACCTAACTGGGCTACTCAAGACTCTGGCTTCTACTGAAAAAATTCTGCAGATGGAGGGGGGGAAATATCCCTGTTCATTTGACTAAAACACATAAGTATGTAACTTTTTTGAGAAAAGATTGTGTTCCTTCTAACATGATTTGAATAAAATTGGCTAATTTTAAGTCTCTGCATCTCTGAAACTTAAATAGATATTTAATTATGTTGTATAGGGACTTTTTAACATAATGATCTGAAGCATTTTGGATCACAGCTTGCAAGATTTAAAATGTCAGTTCTATAAGATTTGTGCAGAAGGATGCTGTTGCTCTCGGAGCTGTCTGAATTTGGAAGTGGGGAATTACCATTTTCTCACTGCAAACAACACACAAAACACCTCAAAGTGGGTGGTACAGACAAATGATTCACTGAACATTTTGCCACACCAACATCTTTTTCCTGTGCTTCGTATGTTTCCTTTGCACAAAATAAGCTTGGTCTTGGTAGAGTGAAGGCAGGTGTAGCCTATGCCTTTTATGAAACTTGACATGATCTACATGCAGAATAGTTTGGGTAGACCTGTGTGTTCATGCTTCAGAATTTTTCCTATTCTAAATCTTATTTTTAATCTTGACCAGTCTTGGAAACTTTCTGGAGTAGAGCTTTTTAGGGGCCAAAGTGTCTTTCAAAAGGTCTGACGAATGAGCTGGATGTCACTTAAGAACTTCAGATTTTAAAATAAAAGCCTTAAGACTCACAGTGCAGACTTGAAGTTACAAACCCCTGTAGTGTTTGGCTGTTTTAACTGGAAGGGGGTTTTTAAGTTTTTAGGGTTTTTTTTAGCTAGTGTTTCACACTTCCCTGGGTTTCCTTAGCACCTTTTGCAATGCAGGATGTATCATAGCACCTCTAAGCCAGAAAATCCAAGAGCCTTTTTAGGGTTCTGGGAAGTACAGTGACTGATCACTGAGGTGACTATCAGTATTGGAAGAGACACTATCTGTGCGTGTAGTTTTGCACTTAAGGTTGAGGGAAGAATTTAATGACTTGCCTTCACTTTAATCTGTCTGTGTACCCTTTTTTCCCTTTTTGCTCTGAAAGTTGTAGAACTCATCTACATGCAGAAAGTTGTTTCTGCTTCCTGTCTGCAATTGCATGTTGGCAGTCGTGGGAACTGATTTGTCCATGAAGATGGCCAGTGTCTGTCTTTAGAAGTGATTTTTTTTTTTTTAAGGCAGGCTTATCTTCACTCTCCCATGTCTAATCCTGTACTATGCCAAACTAGAGGGTAGCAGACCAGGGTTGCAGTTCAGGGAAACTGCAGCAGGCTGGAGTGATGGGACCATGGGAACATCTTGAAGTTTAGCAAAGCCAACTGTCAAGTTCTTGCATTGGGGATGGAATGACCTCATGTAGCAGTGCATGCAGGGGTCGTGAAGTAAATGGAAAACCAACTTTCTGGAAAAGGACTTGAGGAGATGGTGGACAGCACGATGAATGCAAGTTAGCAGGTGCCCTTAGGGAAAGAGGCATACCCATAGTGTCCTGACTGGGCTGTATTAGCAGAGTGGTGATGAAGCACGTTGTCTTTGGAGAGCAGTTTCCTAGGGCTGAGCATGCTCTTCATGTCAAGTTTCTCACTGTTCCTGAAGGTTTGTTTCAAGAGACTGACTAAATTGCAAACTTTATCCCAGAAGGGTAAGGGTTGGAAAGGACCTTTGGAGATCTAGTCCAATCCCAACTGTAGATTCATTCTAGTTCATTACAACCACAAAATGCCCACTTTGGAACAATCCAGTTTGTGTAATAGCCGTGTTCCCTGTTTAATAACACAATCATAAAAGTGCTGTTCTGTAATAAATAAGGAATTTTTAAATAAGATAAAGTTGGAATGTTTTTTCTAAACATCGGGGAAATGGCCAATGTGCAGCTTTCTTTTTGACAGGAAGAATTTACTTAGAGTTTTGAAATCATCTCATCTTTGAATTTCATTTTGAATTCCTTGCCTCTTTCCAGAAGAGCAAATTGATAGTTCACTAAAATACAAATTGTAAAAATGATATAAAATTCAAACCAAACTGTCTTCAGTGGTGATATCTCAGATACCGGCAAGTAATGTTTCCAATTTTCTGAAATTCTGACTTCAGATGGAAGGGTGTTTTTTTAAACAGATTATTTTTGTATTACTTCTGTCAGTCAGTTGACATTGTCTCTGCCTAGAAGTTGTGAAAGAATTCATGTTGCTCTTCAAAATACAGACCAAAACGTAGAGATGGTTGTATAGTTGGAGTGCATGTGTTCTGAAGCCCATCTGCTGTCACACAGGGTAATGTTGCTAAAATAATTTTCTTAAATTGTGTAGATCTCCCTTGGTTTTAATGGATGAAATGGCAATGCCTCATTCAAAATCCTAGAAGGTCTTTAGTTCCACATGTCTCTTGGTAAAGTAAATCTACTGCTCTTGCAAGGGCCCAGTAAGAATTTAGTCCCCTGATTTTTTTTTTTTTTTTTCTGAATGTGCCGGTGCAGCTATTCAGAGATGAAAGCTTTCTTGAACCTAAATCTCCAGGTGAGAGTCCTGTGGCAGGAGGCACCTGCCAGTGCTCTGCCCTGCCCCTGCTTCCCGGTGGGAGCTTCTGTACAGCTGAACGTGTGCTCAGCAGAGCCTGTCGCCACGGGTATCAATAACATGCTGTCTTCCGTGTGTGGTGAATCCAGGAGGTCTTCACAAAATAACTGACTTAATGATTGAATTACACAGGGCAGGGAGTGCACAAGGGGGAAGGCAAAGCATGTTGTCAGCCAGAGGATGAAGCTGGCCGGAGCATGAGTCTACGATGGGTTGGCAGTGGATGAAACTTACTTCAAGCAGTGACAATTGCAAATTCCGTCATCACATTCCAGTGACTAGGCTTTAGCAGTCTCATTAGTAGTGGTATTTAATAAACATCCAAGAATAGTTGTTCTCTTTAAATCACATAAAGATAAGATCCACTTTGTGCCCCTTGTTTTGGCTTTGCATTTACAAAAATAGTAACTGCTACAAGAAGCCCTTGGAAAGGGGAGAGGAAGAGCACTTCAAGACTTCCCTCTCTTTACTTTCTTTTGGAAGGGAAGAAGAGTGGAAGATGGGGAAATCTTGTACTTGCTGCAAGGACTCCTTTTGAACAAAGTTGGTTTATTTTTTTAGTAGATTTGTTGAGCAGTTACAATGTTATCTTGTCAAGTTTTCCTTCTTTTGTAGCAAATAAAGTTTGTACTTTTTAGATGAGTGTAACTTGTAAAGCTATGATTTGCTGGGGGTTAAATGTTTAATATCTAATCTTATTTAGAGGAGATGTCATGTTTGCAGCTTTTAAAAATGTTTAATAATTCAAATAAATGTCTTCTCAATTGCTATTGTAGAAATGCCATCAGGAATTAAGCCTGCAAAAGCCATTCAAGGATTTTTTTTAATTAGGAGGGTAGTGATGAGGGGAATAGTGCTGCTTTGGTAATGGGCTCCTTTTATGGCACATACAAATGGAAGAACGGTGTGAGGAATTTCTAATCTTCCCTGTAATTAGCTGATAATTGATTATGTAACTAATAACCAAGAGGAAAGCAAAACCAGGTGCCTGGGGGCTGTACATTAGAGGTTTAAACAAAATCCTATGAGCAGCTTGGAAAGGCAGACATATTTTCTACTCCCAGGTTGTCACAAGGTTCAATGGCCTACGGCTCTGCTGTGCCAACGCAAAGCACTCGCTGCTGGAACTGCTGTAACTCAGAACTAGGGAGAAGCAAGTGAAGGAGATCAGCAGAAAGCACTGAGCACAGTGTTGCTGAAAAGTGGACTTGGCTTTCCTTGATCTCTTGCAGCTGTCAGCAGGTTTGATGTATGTAGTTTGTTTGTAAATAAACAAGATGGCAACAAATACATACCTGCCTCCTTACAGCAAAGGCTTGTGAGGTAACAGCATAGTATGGTGACTAGGGCTGAGAATAGGCTGCCGGTAAACTACAGGAGATGTATGTGAGCTCCCTACAGCTGGATTTGTGAATTCTCTGTCCGTAGATAGGATGACAACTGGCAACAGGAGCAGAGTCATAAAGTTAATTTGTTGCCATGACTGAGCAGACAGCTGACAGGCTGTAAAATAACTTACTTTACTTGTCGTGATTAACTGTTACAAAGATGTGGAAATTCAATACTGCAAGCCTCGCAAAGAATATTCTCGTTTTGTATGACAATGAGCAATGTTTTGTAAAGAGCAAAGCCATCACTGAATTATAGCAAGCCAGCTATTCACGTGAAGTTGTTAAGTAGAGGATGGTTGTGGTTTCTTAGCAGCCTGTGCTAAGGAGCAAGATATATCTCAGCATCTTCCTTGACTCCACAAACATCTTTGTAAGGACCACATTTGTGTCTTGCTCAGTGCATCCTTGGTGACAGGAGGGCATCCAGAATTCAGGCTGTGTACTCCCCTTATAAAAGAATAGTCCATGTGGTAACCAACTAGACCAGGCACAGCACCAACTCACGCACCCATGCTGCGCTGTTGGTATGGACTAAACTTCTCCATCCAAAATAGCTCTGTGTGAGGGTTTGCATTCTTACATGCATTATGGCCACTGGACAAATTTGAGCTTTAATACCAGGTAAAATCAATAGTTTAAGGAGTTTGAAAACATGTATGAATTAGATGATTGTGATGTTGGAGTGTGTCAGCCTAGAGCTAACCCTGAATATACTAAGTTGGCCACGAAGAGAAATTTTAATGCAAACAACATAAAAGTTTAAGCTTGTTTTAGTAGGTTGAGCTTCTTGTTGCAGTGAACACCCAATGTACATGAAAGAATTCGTCATCAAAAAACATTGGATGTTTATGAGAACTTGTACATGCTGCAGTAGAAGTGTAGAAAGGTGCTGGCCATGCTGCTCAGCTACGTCCAGCTGGGCTGAAATGGCCACGCTCTGGAAGCTGCATTACATGAAAATGCAGATTATATTCCTTGTGAACACGCTGGGAATATGCAGATTGTATTCCTCTAATAATTACTTTGGGCATGGTATGTGGGAGTATTTAGGACGGCTATCTTTATGCCTAAGTTAGGAACACTCAACTGTCCCTTAGTGATCAGAGGTTATGGTATTTAAGGAAACAATTGTGCTGTGTCGAAGAGCCATTTATTAAATGTGTAGAGGTATCAACTTTGTGATTGAATGATGGGGGTGGTTATGGAAGGATTAAAGTCTTTACACGTCTTAGACACAGACTTCTTTAATGTCACAAAAAAGATGTAATCTTTGTGTCTGCACTTAGAAATTAGAAGTTAAAGTACTTTTTTGGAGTATTGGGATGTTAATTATTTCAATATGTTTTCATAACCTTGTACAGTAGGGGCCACAGAGATGCAATGTATTATATGTTAATAGTTGTTCGGATGATACTTAATTTGGATTTTTCCCCCTATTTCTGCTGCTTTAAGGAGCATTTTTCCTCCTATGATACCAAATTGATGTATTTTTGAAGAAGCAGAAAGTTGATTATATTTAGACAGAGTTTATCCTACATAAAAATGTATGTCAGGATTCTCACTTATACGAACCTCGTGTTGTAAGATTTCCTTGATGTAGAAAGCTTTTTCCTAATGATTTTTGGAAAAGAACAAATAAGTTTTGTTTGTAATACAAGTAATTTTGAGTTTTGAGCAGTATATAGAATAGAGAGCAAAGTATTTATTTCTTCTCTGCAGGTTTATTTTTGACCTGACCAGGGACTCTTTTGTTTAGTGCCATGCTGTTCTGACTCCGTATGTAGGAAAAGGCTTATTTTAACATTTTTTTCTCTCTGTTACTCACTCGGTACTGCCTTACAAGTCTTCCTGAAGGATCTGAAAGTCACTCAGGACAAACAGCTTCCAAAGCTTTGAAAACATTTATTGGAAATTATTAGTATGAAAAATACAGTCCAATATATTGTATGATTTGAATATAAAGCAAGTGTTACCAAGAATGGGAAATGTCAGAGAATTTCTGTGGGGCTCCAGGAGGTTCAAATTAAGTTAGAAGAAACAAGGACACTCATCTATTTTGGCTTTCAACATGGTTAGATATTAGTTTCTTGTACAAATTCAATCAGCATTTTCAAAGAATATACAGTTTCAGCTAAAATTACTTGCATAGCTTAAAGGTACTAATAATCTGCAGCACCCTGCCAAGTAAACAGAATTTGTGAGAGGTTGAACACTTGTGATTATCAAGTTGTTACTGGTATGTCCAACTATTGATTGAGGAACGTAACTTAGCCACGTCATTTCAAATCTTGGCTACATTTTGTGAAGTGCCATAGAAGCCTTTTGGATCAAAGGTGCTTTATTTTTAATAGTACAGTGAATACCCCGATGTGAAATGAGCTTTCCATTTTGACTTCACTCAATCCTCATCCCCCAAAAAACTATCTGACTGCATCTTGTTATATAATTTATCTGTCAATTCTGTCAAAAAGGAGAGCTTGTGTTACTTGGAGGGCCTTCATGCCAATTCAAAATGAAAAGCAGTGCATGCTGCCAGTACAGCAATTGCCTGCAGGCTTATTGAATTTCTTTCTTCACTCCTACTCACCACCAAAACCAGCTCAGAAAAAAAAAAAAATCCCCAAAAAGGCTTGTTAGAAGCCAGCAGAACTGAAAGCTGATAAAATACTATTTTTTTCCTGGGGAAAAGAAAAGCAAAATTATATATTAAATATTATTGATGGGCTACCATATATGTGCTTTACTCTTGTATAGAGCCAGACTCAGTGGAACTGTTGAACATCTAGGCAGAAGGAGCCACAAAGACAAGTATGTTGTGTTAGTTTAAGCGCACATACTCCAATAAACCACCACGTTCTCTTCATCTTCACTTGCTCTACAGGTTCTGAGTTGATCCCATGGAGAGAGCCAACACAGCCCTCCTCTCTCTTACCACCTCTATGTTTTAACTCTACACTTGTGAGAAAAGTAAATAGGATATAAAAGGATATCTCTCAGCTGGCAAGATCCATCTATTTATCTATCAGTATTCATCCATTTGCGCAGGATGCATCAACTCAAAATCTCTGGTTCCAAGGCACTGGGGAATCAGACCCGCCCTGGGCTTTTCCAGCTGTATTGTTTTTGAACCAAGGAATTACTACAGACTTGTATGATGGAGTAAAGGTAAAGGATGTGGAGGGAGGGCAAGGAGGAAGCCTCCACACCAGAATAGTGTTTGAAAGAAACGTCCAAAATACCAGGACATAACAAGTGGAGAAGAAGCCTGGGGTAAAAATACAAAGTGTGAAATAACATGAAGCGTGTTAGGGAAAAAAGACAGAAAAGAAGTTGTCAGATAAGAATCAAAAAGTACTAGCCAAAGTTAGGAGGAAATTAGAGCAGAGATATGGACAAAATAAAAGCTCTTGACAGCCATGAGTATGGGGGAGAAGTGTTAAATCTGCATCAGTGTACAGGGCTCATCAGCCAATGTCATTGGTTGAAATGTAATTTCTAAATATCTGTCAGCTGTAGTTAGTGGTAATAAGGGGGATGTAAGAGCTGGACTAAGCCTGACTGAAAAAGAAAGAGGACAAAATAGCCTCCGGCGTTTGTCTCCTAATTTTATCTGTTTTCTGTGTGTTGGCTCATTAGGAATCCCACCTGCCTGCCAAGAGAGAAACCATTTTGGTTTTGCATAGTTGCAGCCATATGAAGGAAAAGAGATACAGTGTTGTCCCTAAAAAATTTTGTTTTCTCTCTAATGTAAGATAAGATATTTTGGGCACACCATGCTGTTTGCATGGAAATATTACAGTTGAGGAGTTAAATGGCAGAAACAGAAATGGAATAATAAGCTTGAGGAAAGTAGTCTGGTTGGCAGCTTATTAGAGGTTTTGGTTAGTAATTATAACAATCCAAAGGCTTCTAGTACCACAAGCGTCTTTCTTTTCTTTTTGGTTTATTTGTGATGAGAGAAGAATGATAGAAAAGTTCCAATTTTAAATTTCCAACATTCTTATATTTTTTCTCTTGTGTTTGGATTGGTGATTTATTAAGTGACACCGAAGCAGGCTTGCCACTGGAGTAACTGCACACTGCAGCTCTTGCTATCCATCAGACAAAGGCTCCAAGCTGTAATTTGCATAGGAGCTCTTATACAAAATGCCACAAATAAATAACACGATGTGGGGATGGCCAAGAGCAAGAAGGCACCACAGTCCAAACCTCCCAGAGCTAGAGGAGAAGTCTGTCTGAACAATCCTTCATTTAAACAAGGGACAGAATACTTCTCATACTGGGGCAACCTGCCAGGAACCGTAAGAATCAGTTTGTTATTGCTAGATTGAACTAATATTAGGATAAAAAACCTACAGAGCATAGCTGTTCCAAGTACTATAGGTGGCTTGTGTGTCTCGATGCTGTCAAATGGCCTGGAATACAGAACTAGAAATGTATATGTTGTGTTAGTCAGGAGCTTCCAACCCCAGACCTGCATTCAGGGTCCTTCCACAAGCCCCCTTCCAGATGCATCTGTCAAACTGGTGAATGGAGAAGGTATAAAGTTCACCGAAGAATTAGGGCCTTAAGCCTATTTTTTATAGCACCTGATCTCCCCATAAAAATTTTAATATATAGGTGAGTGTGAGCAGGGCTTGGACAGTCTAAAGCATTCACAGAGCTAAGGATGTACTCCACAAAACAGAGGTGTGACCATCACATAGAAGGGTGTACCCATGCCAGCCTAATGTTACCTGATCAAGATAATAGTAGCAACAAGGATGCTACGCTGCAGGACTTGGTGCAGATGAAGAATCTCAGAAAGGTCTTTCTGTCCTCAGCAGGTGCGCACAGTCCATGGTGAAGCCCAAACCACTGATGCTCCTGTACTACCTGCCTGATGACTTACCTTTGCAGTTGCACTTGCAGCGCAGGTTTAATCTGTGTGTTAAAAATCCCCCAAGCTATAGCAATGTTAGAATTGCCCTGTAAATAACAAAAAGTAAGGATGTGCTGTGGCTGCTACAGCAATATTGTCCTAGCTACATGGTGCGTTCCCATCACTGTCTAGCTTTCAAATGAACAGTGTAGCTAACTATACTTTAACGTCTGGCATCAAGTCGATGGGAAGTTTCCTGCAGTGTTTACTCAGATCCTCTAAGATTTAGAGTATGGTGTTTTCTTAATTTTTAATGTTCATGTTCAACCATAGCTCTTAGAAAGCAGAAGGAAGAGATGTGTCAGTTAACACACTGCGTTAGTTTAACAGGCAGAAATGTGTCAGTGCAGTCAGTATCCAACCACCTTTCTTCACCCAGGCACTGGGATGACAGTAATTGGGGAATCTCTTTGAAACTATTCCACCATTTGTCATGTCCCTGTGTGAACCCACAGGATGAATTAGTGATAGAAAATTCTTTTACTGTCAGGTGCCTAAATCCAAAAGCTAAATCTGCGATGCCTTCCACAGCTGCAACCCAACCCTCAGACTTTGGAATTCCTCACACAGCTAAATTCCCAATTTTGTCCATGCAGGCTGAGCTTTGCAAGAGCTGACGATGTGTTCCTTGACCCGGGGTCCATCCTGCAGGGTGGGCTTTCTGAACATACGAGTGAGACCTGGCCTAGCAGGGAAACCAATGAAAAAGACAAAGAGGGATTGTCTGTTGTATAGCCTGAGCCCATGCCTGAGGCCTGACCACATGGCTTAGTGGCAGGCTTATATCATTCTTTTTTCTGATGGAGAGCAAGGGTTTGAACCTTAACATCTCACCACTCAAAAAAGCACCAGGTTGACTTTTCCTTTTTCTGCTTTTTACACTTCCTAAATGATTTTTGGAGGAGATCCACCCCACCAATTTGGAGAGTCATTCCCTTATAATCAATGTTTAAGTGCTTTATCTGAAGCAAACCAGCTACTCTAAGAAAAAAACCAAAAAAAAACAGAAAACAACCAAACAAGTAATTGAGAAGCCAGTAGCCCAAACACTAATACTTTCTATACCTTGTATAAAAACAGTGTCGTTTATGGATATGTTTGTGTTTAACCAAAACTCCCCAGCAGTGTAAACAGAGTGACAAAGTGGATTTAGTTCGACTGAGGTATCAGCTAGTGATATCTGAGATATATGAGATATCTGCCATGGGAATCATTCTTAGTATAGCGATGCTAATTGCTGACTTCAGGTGGTTGGCTCAAAAAGTGGCTTTCTTCTACTCTTTGTTTAAATAATTTACAGAGTATTGCAGGAATTTTCATATATGTCTGCAGTCTCGTGCTGGACATGTATGACATATATAAGTTGTTTTTTTTTAATATGAAACTAGTTTCATTAGCTGCTCTGGCATGTTTTATCTGCTAAGGTACTACTTGCTTTTGTGAAAACTGCTTCCACAGTATCTTGCTGGAAGGCTTAAAAAGCAAACAATAAAAATGAATTAACTCCCCAGATAACACTGTAAGTATTACAGTGTCAAAGGCAAAAACAGTTGCAGAGAATTTGAGGTTTAATTAAACATGCTGTAGCTACCTCAGCCAAATTTCTGACCCAGTATAAACAGACTTTATCAGGTTAGATGCTAAAGTATTTATCATGTAATTTTGATATGGACTCCCTTCTGCTGAATCTGGGATTGTATGTTCATGACAGTTTAGCAGCCTGATCAGATTGTCCACAACCAGGCCCAGATCTTTTGTCCTTGGGCTTCCTAAGTAGTCTCAGGCCTGTGTCCATCTTATTTGGCCTTTCTGTGCTAGCTCAGAAGAACCACCTCATTTCCTCAGTTGAAGAGAGGCATAGACTTACCAGCATGAGTCCAGCAAAGGGTCACAAAGATGATTCAGGGACTGGAGCATCTCACATAGGAGACTGAGAGATCTGGGACTGTTCAGCCTGGACAAGAGAGGGCTCAGTGGAATCTTATTCATCTGTATGAATACATACCTGATGGGAGGGAATGAGAAAGAGGGAGACAGACTTCTCAGTGGTACCCTGTGGCAGAGTAAGAGGCAATGATCACAAGTTAAAAAACATTGAATTCAGTCTGAACACAAAACCCCATTTTTTTACTCTGAGGGTGATCAAATACTGGCACAGGTTGCCCAGAAAGTTTGTGTAGTGTTCCTTCTTCAAGATATTTAAAAGCCATCTGGAAAACCAGCTCTAGGTGTCCCTTCTTGAGCAAGGGGGTTGGAGCAGACGACCTCCAGAGGTCCCTTCCAGCTTCAGCTGTACTGTGATTCTGTCATAATCCCCTTGTATGTGAGACAGCTGAGTGGAAATGTACCAGGAAACAACAGGGCAACTTGCTTGTTTAATAAAAATCTATGGCACGGCCATGCAGTTATGCCAGAGCTGAAGTCAGGCTCCAGAACTTCCTAGGAGTGTAGTCCCCAGGGTTGCCATTATATGCTTCTTTTTGCCTTGTATGGAACTCCAAGATTTTCACCAGTACAAGCCAGCTGCACAAGGACAATGGTTGGGAATGTCCAAAATAAATTGGTCCCAGCAATTGAAATACGAACATGGCCAGGATCTGGCACAGGACTGACCAAAGCTGAGTTCTGCTGAAGGTCTGGAAGAAAGTTTGGTTTGATGGGTCCTCTGGAGATAGAGGAATATCCTCCTTCTGTTGTGAACTTCTGAGTCACCCTGGGCATGAACACGAATGGAAGGGATTCTGGAGGAATCATCTTCATTCAAAGGTAGTTTGCGTTTTGCGTTTCTCAGGAGGGAAGCGTGGTATAAAAATGACATAGGACCGGAGCAAATGAGTGAGAAAACCATCAGTGGTATGGGGACATCTGCTCTAAGTCTTTCCAGCAGAGTTTCATTCTTCTACTCTATTGCTACTGTTGCCGCTGGTAAGAAAGATGGTTTGCTGACTTCCCACTTCATAAGTTTAACGTTAGAGCTTCAAAATTTCTCCCCTCTTTCCATATTCCTCTTTAATAATGGCTGATTTTACAGTTGTGAGTTGCTTTCCTTTCTTTGAGCAGTTGCTGGGTGCACTGCTGCTGGCTGGGCAACAGCTTCTGCTCTCTGTCCCCTCCACAGGTGATGCCATTTGCCTTTCTCCAGACCCTACCTGAACAGGCAGTGGGCAGAGATGGAAAGTAGGCAGGACATATTTTCCTGACAAATCTGTGTGTTGTCAGCCTATCAGCCTGGTCTTAGACCTCTGCCCATTGCTTTTTGCTCTGGGAAGATTGCATCCAGGCACATGGTGGCAATCCTGAGAATTCAAATGCATGCACAGACACAGGAAACATTTCTTATTACAAAAAGAAGAGCATGGAAAAACTTACCCAGCCAGATTGGTTTTATGTGCTGTTCCCTGCTTTTCTTTTCCACAATCTCCCTGCAGATGATCATAATTTAAGCATAAAACATCTGACAAAACTTCTGTAGTGATAGAAGTGAACTTTAACCTGAGGTGGCAAAGCAATATTCACCTAACATTTCACAGAATAGCAGCATCCTCCTTGGCTGAGCAAGCAAGCAATCACTTTACCATATCAGTGTATCAAATGATATTAGAGAAGCAGATAACAGTACAAAGCATCTTGGTCTAGACTTCCTTTAGCTTGTGTAATAAGGTGATTTTCATGCCCTGGCATGTTATACTGTAGTCTGAAAACTGTCTGAGATGCTCAGAGAAGGTGAGGGAGGTTCAGCAAACACTGTTAGTGCTGGTTCTCCTTTTGACCATTTTCTCACCCTTGACTTGTGAAGGGCACTTTTTACATGAAACAGTAGGTAGCTATAAGCCAGTGATTCAGAGACCTCTGCTTCCCTCACAAATGCCCAAAAGCCAACCCATGTTTGTTCCATGGAGCTGCTCAGGAAACTGTTGAAGGAGTTCCAGTGCGGGTTACAGTTGCCTGTGAACGACGTCCTGATCAAAGCTATTAGGGAGGCAGCACAATGAATGTTCCTACTGCTCTCCAAAGAGCATAAGGAGGTAATGTTACCAAGTGCCCTTACTTACTGCCATTCTGTCAAAGAACAAATCAAAGTTCACTATTTTCTTTTAAAAGAAGCCTGGGAAGTTTGTGTCTTTCTTATGTGCAGTAATTTACACTCAAGGCCATTCAGACAGGGAGTGAGAGACAGGTACTCAAACCCATCCTCATCTCACGCCCCTCCAGGTGCTGGTAGCCATGTGTTTTCTGAACTGGAAACCATCAACAGATGCATTGCTTCCTTCGCTCACAGCAACTTTGTCATTATTGATCACAGACAGAGTGTGTTGTGAGTTGATTGCTCCAAAGGAGTTGTATAGCTGTGGGCTCTCAGCCTCCTATTATGAGATGATTTTATAGCTTGACACACGTAACAGTTTATGCAGTGACTGATGAATGTATAATGTACATCTTTTGGAGGGCAGAAACCCAAGAGCAGCTCTTTCCTAGGCTGTGGGTTCCTTTATTCTCTGTAGTCTAAAAAAACCTGATTTCCTTCCCATGTAGAGGGGCCCAGCTGCCATAGAGATGGTATAGAACACCTCCTTCCCACCCTGCCTTCCCCTTCTAATTATATGGACTAGATGATCTTTCAAGATCCCTTCCAACCATTAACATTCTGTGATTCTGTGTGATTACTACATTATATATACATTCAGAGATGTAGGTTTTGTTATCATCAAGCAAAAGAGGGAAAACATCAGTTGTTGTGTAGTACAAGTGTATCTTTTCTTAACGTTAAAAACCAATAAATAACTCTTGAGTTTTGAAGGTGGCACTTTACTAAGGGGAGACCAGTAGCACAAGATGAATTCACTTTTTAAAAACCCCTTGCTGGAAATTGTTCCAGCCACATCCCTCTGCATCCTTCATGCTGGGCAGATAAAATGTGGATTTTGATACGGCAACAACTGCTTACTGTGCAAGATGTTGTTCCCCAGAAGTACTAAACAGTGGGGAGTGGACTTGGGCCCAGCAGTATTATTAGTTGTGTTCACCAAGCCAGCTATCAGTCAGAAAAAATTCAGCTGCCAGCTGTGGGCCAAACCAGGACTGGGGTGAAGGAAGGTTTGGGAGTGTCATGAGGGCAATGCAGATGATCAGTAGCTGGTTTTAGACTGAGACATGTGATTTGAAATATTCTCTTTGTTAAGAGATGATGGCTAAACCCCCAAACTTTGTATTTTCCTCAAGGAGAGAATCTGATATTAAATAATGAAAATCATCACTGAGGTCCAACCGATCCAAAAATATCCACTAAAGTGATGATAAAAACTTCAGTGTTGAGTTCAGGGAAAGCAAAGTGAAATATCTGCATTTGGCATGGCCCCACTTACTCTCCTGATTTAAAGGGCTCGGTGGAGGAAAAGAGTCCAAAAGAAAGTAGACATTAACAGCAAACAACATCTTCTAGATTATCATATGTATTATTCTGCCAGTGCAGGACCGAGTCCTTTAACAATTTTTTCAGCCTTTCAGCCCCTAAGGAGCTTGATTTATGTGCTTTCTGCTGATCAACAGAAGATAGGCATGGTTAAAGACTATGGCTACTTATGTACTGTGGTTCGTGCTTTTGGCTCCAGCAGTCCCCTTCTCAGCCCCTGGGGTATTGTTGAGATGGCAGGCATCACAGTTTCTCTGCCCTATTTTCTAATTTAATTTTACGCTCAGGAATGATGACCTTAAATTTGCACTTTCTTCCTCTTATGGTTTAGCTCTATCTTGCTATAAGGGCAGAAATGAGTCACATTTTTGTTCCAGAAGAAAGATATGATACACCTTTCCAAGACTTGCAATGTAGGAAAAGCTGGCATTCATTGTGAGCAGCAGGGTATAGAGCCCAAACAAACCAGGGTTCTATTGTGGTTTATGCACTTTTCAAAATTAAAAGCTGTATTTTGTGGCTTTCAAGTTCTGAAAATATGTCCTCGGGTACATCTGTGCAATTCCTCTGACAAAACTGAATGTAACCTCTTTTATTGCCCTTTTACTGAAAACCTTCATTTCTGTGCTTAGATATTTGTCACAACAACATGTCAGGGGCTGGCACCCTGAGCACAGTGAGATCATACACCCGGTTCCTATTAGTGTCACTATCTCCTGCTTCTTTAGCGTAGGACCATCTACTGATCCAGGCTTTCTTCTGAGTGGGGCTAAAGGAGGTGACAGTGTTTCAGAGAGAATGCTCATGATTCCTCTTTTAATTTGTTTTCCTGAGCTTTGTTTGTTAGCTACATAAGACAAGGGGTAATCAACGATGTGACAGTGGAGAAGTATAATATTCTACAGATTATAGAAGTGTCTTGAACATATGCTTCTATATGAATGGATGCAGTTTTACTTCTGAGGCTTACTGTAGATTAACTATACAAATTGTTAGGATTTTATCTAGGGATTCTTAACTGTCCAAAATTCTTCTTAAACTCCCTTCTTTATTATCATTTGGCAGGGATACTTCTTGCATATTCCAACAAGTATTGCAATCACTTTATTGCTAAATAGACATGCTGGAGAAAGCATGTGCTTAACATTGCAACATATAATACTTCGCCTTTATTAACATGAAGTAGTAAAGGTCTCTAAATTGTACTTGAAAGAGATCTCCAAAGCAAGTTACTAAATTGAAAGGTTATTCAGACAAGATGTTGAATACAGAATATGTCTATGCTGAATAATGCTTCTATTACAAGAAATTAATCTGCAAATTCTAACATTTCAATTTAAAAAGTTTCCATCATATCCCTCTCCTCTTAATAAGGGATCATTTTGAGAAACGCTTTTGATTATCAATCAAAAGTGTGGTGGTAACAGTTCTGTGTTTACAGGTATCAAGTAATCTTTGTTCCTCTTTCCTTCTGTAATCAAATGAAATCATGGGGAAAAAAGATGTCTCAAAGAGGTCATGGTAATCTCAACAATGACATTTAAAAAAAATAGCTTAAATATTTTCTCTGTTTGATGTATAAGAGATAAAGAAACAGAGTGCAAAGTAGAAATAAAAACTATAT
>JAAGNO010016523.1:41044-52320 GCA_033439905.1 Ceryle rudis | reverse complement strand
AAGGAGAGGGGAGGAGGGGAGGAGGGGGAGGGGGGGAGGGAGGGGGGGGGGGGGGGAGGGAGGGAGGGGAGGAAGGAAGAAAGGAAGGAAGGAAGGAAGGAAGGGGGGGAAGGGAGGGAAGGAAGGAAGGGAAGGGAGGGAGGGAGGGAAGGAAGGGAAGGAAGGAAGGGACGGCGGGAGGGCAGGAAGGGAGGGAGGCAGGGAGGAAGGAAGGGAAGGAGGAGGAGAGGAAGGAGCGGGGGAGGAGATGAAGGGGAGGGGGTTGAAATAGAAGAATTTTGCCTCAAGAGTGCATCTAAACAAGCAAATTTTTGCAGAATAGATAGCATCCAGTGCTAATGGTGAAGGGCTTGATTTGCCTCTGCACTGTTTCAAATTTACACTTGTGTACATTGGTGATATTACATCAGCACAGCATTGAAGTAACAGGCTGGTGATTCACACCCAGTTTGGCAAAGCCCCAAGCACAGATCGTGGTCCTTGACACATTTTTTTTTTTTTTTTTTAAAAAAAAAAAAAAAAAAAAGGGCAACCAAAACCATACTAAAAAAAATAAATAGGAGGACCCTAATAAATGACTAAGCAGGAAACTTGAAGTGCTTTTAGGAACCATTCCTGTAGTGTAAATAATTATTTCCATAATTTCTATAACCTCAGTTTCAGGGCTTTTTGTTTTCTGATGCAAATGTTTAGCTATAACTGCAGGAAACTCTATAGGCACATAGAGGCAGTTTGTGAGCTGGAAGGAGTTAATGTTGGCAGCAATATGAGTAATGCTCTTCTGAAGAGCATCTTTTTGGTGTTTAGTATTGTCTGGTTGGCCACTTTCTCAATAGGTGTAGGCAAGGTAGAAAGGAGAAGCTGATGTGTTTGCCCCTTTGCGATCTACAGGAGCACCATGGGATGGTCATGGAAATATTCTACACAGTGCAGTTTAAGGTCAAGTCAAGATATGTCCTACAACTTATATTCATATCATCTATAGATTATGCTATTTGCCAAAGAGCTAATCAGGGATTCAGAAAACCAGAGTATGGAAATGAAATCCAGGAGAGGGACCATTTTTAAGTATTTTATAGAACATGGTAGGAAATAATAATGCTGTTGGTAGAGAAATTACTATGTAATGATCTCCTGGGAAGATACCCTTATGTTTCATTAGAATAGTAATTAGACTTGGGACGACCTTAGGAAAACCTACCTCATGTGCAAGCTCGTTCTCTTTTTGTGTTTTATTTTTTTTATAAGCTCACTAAAGTTCCTAGACATGCAAGCCTAGGGCAGTCTTAAATGAAGACAAGGGACAAAACAATGATGCTTATAAAAATGCTTTCTGAGGTTCCCTGAGACCGAGTAAGTCAAGGTGCAAATTACCTAATTATTTGTGGTTGTAGAGCTTTTTGTTGGAAGCATCATGTAACTCATTTTCTGTTCTTTTTTGTCTTCAGTCTTTAAGGCAGAGGCTGTTTAACCTCTTTTTAAAGCAAAAAAAAAAAAAAAAAGTGATGTTGGAGTCCTAGGAGAACAAGGTTTCTTTTTTGATCACACATTCTTCTCCTTCCTCTTGACCAGGAACATTTTAGGAAAACTAGTCAGAGAGAACCTCTTTGGACACGTGAGTCCAAACTCCTGCAACCTGCAGGAAATATTTAGTTTAAAGATCTGAGAAACATCTCTTCTGCTTGACCTCAACTCTTCGAATGACAAACTCCCTTCCCAACCTTTTATTGCAAACTGGATCTGTAGTTAGAGATCCAAAGCGACCATTGTAGCATGGCACTGGGAGAAGGCAGCGGAGACTGAGGACACTGGTTTGCCAGCTTTGTGTTCTGCACAGCTGCTCACTCTGCAGAGTCAAACCTCCTGTCTTGGTTCAGAGATCTTGCAAAAGTGCATGTGAATACAGGATTTTGTGGAACCGTGTCATTTCTCGGTGCAAATTCTGCTTACAAAGGTGAATATTTTAACTATCGACTTCTGAAGTGTTTGAAGGCAAAGATGTTTAATTATTTGAGTAGTCAAACTTAAGTCTGTTGTCTGCATTTGGCTGTAATATTTAGAAACTCGTGGGCACAATCAAATATGAATACCAGGAAGACTAATAATATAACTACTTAGAAATTCTTTCAGCATTCAACTGAATGGCCCAGATGCAGACAGTTTCCCAGTTTAAAGAGAACCACAAATGTTGTTCCAACCTCGTGTCTCACTTGCACTTTATTTTATAAATGAGACCTGCATATAGTCAGACAGATGAGAAACGATAGATCACTCACTACAGAACAAAAGCAAGTAGTTCTTTTAGTAGTTCTGGTCATTTTTTCCTGTACTGAGTCTTGCAACAGTTATTCAATATTCATCTTAAGGTTGAACCACAGAGAGATAATTTTGAATCCTAGCCCTGTTTAATCCAGTACTTAGTCTAGGGAGGTTTCTTTGGCTGTACATTAGGATGAAATAAGAATTAAGTGCAATATATTCATACAAATTTCTCTGCTGTGCATGAGATGAGAAAATAAAGGAGCTTGAAAAGCAAGCTACTTTCAGAGACAGTAATTCCATATGATAAGTTTTGTACTAATGTCATATACAGCCAGTTAGAAAATACTTCAGAATCAGAGGCATCAAGTTTCATACTATTTCATGTCAAAGATGCATGGCTGAAAAATTCCTATTAAAAACATGAAAACATGCCAAATGCAGAAAAGTGAACAACTGAGCAAAAAGTGAGACAAAGTGTTACTAATGTCTGCCAACTGGTATTATTCACAAGTACAATCAATCACACATGAGCAACCTCCATCTCTGCTCCCCCAGAACACGAAAACCCAGCTCACCCCTAACTTCTGGTAGCATAGTTGTCTTGTTTATGGTTAAGGCTCTGATCTATTGTTCAGAGATTTCCTCCAGTTCCATGCATCTATTTTAACCCTAGCAACTCATGCTGAAGCTGGCAGTAAGAGGGAAGACAAACCTATTCAATTAAAACACCTTTACTGCTATTTAGAATGCAGATGAGCCCCTCAGCAATGAGGAAATTAGTATTTTATGGTGAAGCATTTATGTAGTTTATTCTATATTTGAACCATAATAAATTACATCCATTTTTTACAAGAATTATAACTGACATGCTGTCAGAGCTGTACATGTACAGCCTTAGAAATATACATAATACTTTGAAAGCTGTCACATTCAGTACAGTTGTAAACATCACCCTAGGTTACCAAACTGTTATCTTCAGGTTTACTTCTTTCAATAAACCATGGGATCTTTGCACATTTCAACTAGAGGTAAATCAATTTTCCCTCAAACAGTTGCATCGTAGTTTATCACCTGTGCTTAAATGCACATACTCATACAGCTTGAATTTCACTTTGGGAATCTTCACCAAACATCCTCAGTCACAGACTTTGTAGTTAGGTCTAGGGAAACACCAGAGTGACTCAATGTCCTCCCTCGTGTTGGCATTTTTCAACCCCAAGGTGCCACTATGGTTCTAAATGAATCATTTTGCTGAAGAATGTTTGGATGTATGTAGTACAATACAATGTTATTTCTAGAGCGTCACTTCTGTAGAGTGCTCCTTATGAAATAGTGTGTGTAAAGTTCTTCTCTTTTCAGAAATTTGTTGAGTTGTTTTAAAAATGTCATTGGAGAATGGTAACTTTGTTATGGAATTCTCTAGGAGGATTCATATTCTATAGGAATACCATTACTCTTGATTATTTTCTTTAGGATGCTGAAAGAAAGCTAACTCAGATGTTACCTAATAACTGAAATTATTTTAATTTTGCTCCCTTGTATGCATTCTTTTCCATTTCAAAGTAGAAACCAAATGCAAAAAGAATAAGGGTTTCCAACTGGAAATTTAATATAGCTTATTAATGAACTCTACTCTGGCCTTGAATTAAGAAGATTTTAAACAGAGCTGTGATTCAGCTGCAGAAAGATGTGGTTAATCTGTGTCACCTCTGCCTCCAGAAGAATTTGGCCAGGATCCTGCAGTGAGTTATCTGCCTGCAGACATCTGCCCCAAAACAAACCCAGGGGCTTCCATGGGACTCAGACTACTGTGGGGGTCCTGCAAGACTCATTGGGCTGGCAAGCAAGCGCAGCTAAATGAAGCTGGCATCGTGGAAAAAATGTTTTAACAGCTACTCCCATGTAGGAGAGATGTGAACCTGGGTTTTGTATCCGGAGGACATCCTGGAGCTTGAGGACTGGTGGCATGGTGTCCTGTTTCTGCCCCGTGGGTAGGGCAGGTGCTGAGCCTGACAGCTCCATTCAAATGAGGTTTCTGAGTCTGGCTGGAGCCAAGCTTGAGAACCCAGGGAGCCAGAAGGTCAAAAAAATGAGGTGCAGCAAACAGATCAGCTGCCATCTGAGCATGAGTGAAATTCAGGTGACTACACCCCATCAGCTGTCTCCATCTCCTTTCAGGACAGCCCCTAAGATCCTACCAGTACTAGCAGGTAATGTGAATTTCTTTTTTAACTTGAGGTAGCAGAAGTCTAGACCAGAAAACCTTGTGTGGCATTGGCAATTTTTCCCCCCAAAAGGAGGAAAAACTCTTTCTGTTCTTTGTAGCTCTGTTTGAGGTTGGTAGCACCAGATGTCACCGGGGTCCTGCTGTGATAGGTTCTGTCACAGAGAAAGAAGAGGTGTCAGTCCCCAACAGGACCCACCACTGCACAAAGCAACACTTACGCTGTTGTTACAGTTAATTTCCTCTCCTCTTTGAACCATCTAAATTCAGCATGTATTATCCTTCTGTTAATTATGTAAATATTTAGATTAGGTAATATTTTATTCTACAGTGAATGACACCATAATCCTTATTCTTTTCCTTTATCATAAATATTTAGTTTGTTTTTAGCTTGTGGGACTAAACACAACATCGTTTTCATTACTGTGAAATCTTCCCCTTTTCTTCTTCTGCAAGCATCCCTGGTCCCCTGGCAGTACTCCTCTGCCTCCCAGAACATGCTAATATTGCTTGCATTACTGCAGGATTACCACAGTGAAGTATACACTTGGTATTATAATTCATAATGTTGCTTTAAAAGATTAACCACTCCCATGGCTGTGTCTGGTAATTACAGAGCAGGCGTTTGTGTTGGTTTTTGTTTTGGTCTGGCTTTTTTTAACAAAGAATAGCATGCACAGAATGACTGTCAAGGAGGTAAGTGTTTGGGGTGTACTTTGTTTTTCAACTTCAGAGAAAACCAGATGCAAAATTGATAGAGGAGAACGAGAGTGGGTTTTAAGCTGAGATACTTCAGTATATTAGTAATTTAACAGATTTGTATGAAGGAGACGGCACCGGCAGCCCTTGGAATGTCACAGACTGATGCAATTGGCAATTGCCAGCTCAGATGACTTCCACGAACAAATCCAAAATAATTAATAGACCTTCTGGAGTTTTCCAGGCAAGCGAGTGTGCTGGTGAAAGAGCAATAGTTAGTTTAGCCTGTCAAGGTTCATTCTTTTTCAAAACTCCAGTCCTCCCTTGATGCCCTCTAATGGTTTTTTGAAACACCAAAATGTTTTTGCATGAACATCATTTCTCTTTGTGCTTCAGTTAAATGCATTTCGATGTCAGACATACTCCTGGTTTGAAAATGCCTGCTACCTACCCCTTCCTGAGGGGATCTCCAGGGAGGGCAGCCAGATTGACTTTAATCGGCCAAAGACACAGAATGGGTTCTTAATGCGATAAACCGATCGAGTGTGCAAAGTCATGTTAATATGTGGAACCTTGATCAGCTTTTATTAAGGGATCACAAATGGTTTAATTGCTGAGTGACAAGAGCATGTGCTTGTTTAATTGCTTGTTTGTGTTTATTGCAGAGCCTTGAGGAACATGGTAATTTGTCCCATTGTTGTTTGAAAATGTGGGTCTGGCACCCAAACCAGCCGCACACAACAGACACTGGTCTTGTACCAAGTGTTGTTTCATCCACATTTACGATGCTTCCGCTTGGCCATGACAGCTGCCCTTGGAGCAACAAAGTGGGATTCTCATTCCAGTCTTTTCTCGCTTGGTTTGTCCAGAGCCACTCACGCTGTGAGAAGGTTGGAAATCTTGTACTTAAATGAGGAGTCACTCACTGTCCGTTAAATGAAAGTAGCATTTAAAGGCTGCTGCATGGTAGAGCAACACTTCACGGATTGTTCTGTCTTTCACAGCTGGAGATGTAATGGTTGCACGCTCCTACAGAAAACTCCTAAAAGATCTCAGAGCCTGAGGCAAAGTCCGCTGAAGCTGTTGGTGTTTTTCCGTTCATTGGACTGGCCTTTGATCAGGCACTAATACATAGCGATAGCTTTTCTATACCTTTTCTGAATGGGGTTTTAGAGTAGAATTGTTCCCTGCTGTAGGATTGCAGCAGTCCTGGGGATAAATCTGCTTTCTTGGCTGGAGCTGACCAGAAGCCTCACTGGCACAATGATGCCTGGCACTCCATGCTGGGGAGAAGTATTAGGTTTGCTGTGAATTTACATGAAAAAATCCCTGGCTAGCAATCATTCTAAATATAAAACTTCCTGAGATCCTAATATTTCTTTCCTCTAGATTCTTGCCTTGCTTTGGAAGGTAAGTTTTCCATCCAGGGGCACCAGCTGGCAAAGCTTTCCTTCCTGTTTTCTCTAAATTAGCCATTTTAAATGCTTTCTTGTTGGAGGAGGATAGGGGGTTGCTGATGATTAGGATTGTAACTGGCTTTCCAGGTCAGTATCCAGCACCACAGAATGCATCTACTTCTGTAGAAAGAGCCTAGGAATAGTCGTATCAATATACATTACAGGCTTGTCATAACTCACTCATTTCCTATTTCAAACAGGAGGAAATATACTTGAACATATCTGTTGTATCTGTCAAGACTTCTCATTTGTCAAACTATTAGTGGTCCCTCTGTCAACATAAATAAATCTGTCCATAAATCTTGACAGGTATAATCATTTGTTGCATTTGAAAGGCAAGTCTCTAACATTAGACCCTTTTTGATTCCTAACATGATTAGCTTTAAAGAAAGACATTTCAGATGCCTTCTGAATCTGGCCTCTGTCAAATGATTTCCCTGTTCTTGCTGAGTTATCTACTCTTACGAAGTAAGCAAAGGCATAGTTCCTGCTGTCAACTCTCTTGAAGACCACACGAATCATTGGCATCATAGTCGTGTTGAGGCCCTATCTTGCGAGCATTTATGTTCCTGTTTGTCAGGCTAGGCTCCCAATACGCTTATTGTTCTTTACAACTAGGTTTCTCATTTCTATTCTGAGCCATTCTTCTGGCACCAGTTGTTCTTTCTTTACTTTTGGGAAGCTATCAAAGAACATTCTTTGAAGGTATTTCATCTGACGCTGCCGATCTTTTCAGCGCTGCTGTTGTTGGCAATCAATCCATACCCATACAAGAGAATTAAGCCTCTGAACTGGCCGTTTAAATATGGGCTAGCATAACTTAAGATTGAATTCCATAATACCAACACAAGCTTTGCAAGCTCCCCTGCTGCTCTAGGGCATACTGAGAAGCTCCAGCCCTGCAAGGTTCTCCAGAGAGATATAAAGTGACCTTGTTGCTGTGCTTGATGACCTTACATTAGTAATTTTGCCTGCCTAATTAAGTTAACAGTTATTCATCATTCCAAGGTGGAATATGAAGTGAGGGTTTTTGGGCAGAGTTTGGTGTCTCAGAAGGCAGCTCTGGCATATGACCCGGAAACTTGTCAGTGCACAAAAGCCAGAAGGCAACCAGTGAGCCCACAGATAGCCTGGATTCCTAGCATTCCCTGCCATGCAGAAAACCTAAACCACGTGCTTTTGCAAATAACAGCGAGTTAGGAGGTTGATAGCACTGGGTTTCTGAGAACTGCACAGTAAATGGTGGATCACCAGGGAGCTCCTGCAGGAGTCAAGGTGCTTGGTACCCAAGCTCCTGTGGTGTCACGGGCATGCCCAGATTATATGACTACGGGAAATTAGCTAGTGAATGCTGGAGGATCCTGAGTCTAATGTTTTCCCTTTGGTCTTCTGACACTGAAGAAAGGAAAACTCTGGTGTTTTTCATGAAATGTATTTAAAGTTCTTCATTTTCCCTTCTTTCACCTCTCCACTCCTTCAAATCACCTGTGGTTTGCTGCAGCAAAGATTTTTTAATTGATAGAATTTCAACTTGTGCTCTAAAGAGACTCATTACTTCACAGGTTCTTAGCTTCATGGGGCCTTCATGCCATGTGGGATGTTTCCTGCTTTCTTCAGTGGATCCTTACCACTGAAACTAATTTTTTATGAGCTGCAGAAGAAGCCTGTGTACCAAGAACAATTATTTTAGATACATACCCTGTGCCTCTGGACCTTATGATGCTTTGTATAGGATGTGCAGGTGTAGAGTGTCAAAATGCAGCTGTTAGATAAGGTTCCCATCTGAATCACAGGTCTCAATGCAGACAGTTATTAAACAGCAACTTTTTTGAAGTCAAATAACAATCTAGGATAATACTTCACTGAGGTGGACAATATGCCAAAGCCATAGACATCTAGTTTGCTATACCCACATTGTAGACTAGGAATAAAGGAGGGAGTTCTGTCGTTCACTTCAAGGCAGGGAATCTAGGGAAGTATTTAGTTACATTTGTGTACCAAATAGGTTTTAATTAACATATTTAGACAAATCCCCTTTTTGACTAATTATTTCTATAATCTTACTGACAAAACTCATTAAGACCCTTGGTTTGTGCAATTTGTTGAAGCCAAGAAGATAAACACCTTGCTTTTATGAGGTTGCATGATATGGGGCATGTGCTCAAATCAGAATACAAGTAAAGCTGGGTTCGTACCAACACCTGTATGTATTGATACCATTTGAGCACCTGCGGAGTCTGGGTGAGAGCTTCTGAGGGGCTGAATTATGGAGGTAGATACCTAGATTAATGTATACCCTGGCCTTTTGCATCAGTGCTCTCTGCTTAGCCAGCATCCACTAGATCTTGCCACTGCTGTTTCTGGTTCTCTTTCTCTGGGCCAGGAAGGATGCTGGGCTCTACAGCTTCCTTTTCTGTTGACTGGCAAGATGGTACTTTGTCAGGTAACTGCTGTTGCCACCAACTGCAAAGCTTACTGCATCTAGAGTATAATGACACCTTCTGAGCTGCTTCTTCTATGCGTTAACCTACTTGGAAACAGAGGCTCATGTGCAAATTTCTGCTGTATTTTGTGAAGGCTGGAACAGAAGCCAGATCTGAGATGAATTTCCCCCTTCCAAGAGCCAGCTGAATCAAAATCCCCTGATGCAGACATCCCCAAATTTTATGGGTGCAAAAGATGTCTTGATCCAAATTTTGCAGTTTGCTCCCATCTCTGCTTAAAACATAAAATGTATGTTTTTAGGGAAAAAGGATATAAACATCTTGTTCATGTTTGAGCTGAGAATGTCTTTTTTCTGTAGGCTGTCAACACAACTTCAAATGCATGCAGCCTGTCCAATCTGACAGACAATTTGCATATTTGTGGAATGCTATCGCCAAGTTACTGTATACATTTGTACATGAAAGCATTAGAAAGTTTGAAGGATTAAAGGTGGAAATGTATCCCCCTCGGCCTCGATTAAAGATCAAGACAGCACAGCAATAGATGGCAGACAAATAACTGCTGCTTTGCCATTTGGAATGGCTTAACCCAAAACTAATAAAACCCAAGCTATTTCCTAGGACATAAATAGCTGAGGGCTTTACACGTGTTAATTGCCGGAACGTTGATTTAGCCTTTTGAGAGTGCGATGTGGAGTCTGGCACATTCAGTGTGAGCCCTCTGACACAGCGATCGTCTTTTTGTTCTGCGTTAGCCACGTGCCTGGGACACAGCTCAACCTCCGAGGGCCACCCCAGCGCAAATACGTCCATGCCAATGTCTAGGGCTGCAACTTCCTCAGCTTGCTCTTGGGTCCTGGAAAGTTCTTAGAGGCCAGATGGAGGTGCTTGGCCCATAGAAAAGCGAGTTAGTTTGCAGTGAGATGGGTGTCAGGAGGAGCAGCAGGTGCTCAATGGTTTTCCATAGAAAGATGCTTGCTTGGCTGCATGTGTCAAGATATATTTTGGAGCCTGGCTCTAAATACACTGATTTGAAAATGGAGACTTCGAGTCTTAAAAACAAAGTATGCTAAAGAAGAGTTTTACATGGTTCCTCCTAAGGATCAAAAACTGGTATTATTTATTTTACTAGTACTAAAAAATAACCTCAGTAAGATGCTCTGCGTTGGCCAATGGATATAATCTAGGACCAGACATTGGCAGCACAGGACAGAGAAAGCAGGAGCTAGTCAAATCTTTCCTTCAGTCTTTGATCCAAAACATGAATATTCCTTTGATTCAGAAAGGGTTTGGCCAGCCTTTTTTGCAAACGGTTGCACGTCTCTGCACTTTCTGGCTGGGGGAAGTGGAAGTGGCAAAGCCTCAGATACCTGGGAACCGAGAGCTGAAAGCTCTCCTGGAAACTTCTCATGCTCTAACGAAATTCCCGGGCCAGCTTCCAGCCTGAGCGGATGCAGACAACCAGCCAAAGTGAACCACCAAATCTGTCAAGATTCAGCCGTCATTTACAAAAGCGGACTGGGATTTTTGAGGGAGTTTGTAGGAGCTGAACACCCAAATCCCTTTAAATCCCGGTGGGACACTTGCTCCTTTCTTTCTTGTACTCCACTGAAAATTCTTATCTATTCTCGTCAAATATTTCTAAGACTTTGTGCAACATTTTCATTATAGATATACTTCACCAAAATTGCAGAAGCACATAATTTTAGCTGCAGTTGCTGAAAGTGTGTAATTTAACACACCTACCCAAAAAGACCCAGGCGACACCAAAACTCTTGAAACACAGAGCGCTCTGTGCTGTCACAAGACAGGTCTAACTCTAGGTACCCTAGTTGCAAAACTTCAGCCTTAATGCATTCAGAAAAAGCATGTTGTTGTTTTAAAGCACATTACTCAAAGGCGGAGATGCCTTTCTACTGGGAGCAGCCTTACAAAGCACATCTCTGCCTGGATGCCTATTCCAACATGGATCTGACAATTCACATGTAGAAAAAGCCCTCTCATGCATTCACAGTTTTAGATGGCCTCCATATATTTGTTTAAAAAATAATTAGGCTTGCTTAGCT
This sequence comes from Ceryle rudis, assembly GCA_033439905.1. Classification (NCBI taxonomy): domain Eukaryota; kingdom Metazoa; phylum Chordata; class Aves; order Coraciiformes; family Cerylidae; genus Ceryle; species Ceryle rudis. Next base: position 41,168 of record JAAGNO010016523.1, on the reverse strand, counting down.
TTTGTACTGTTGCATTTCCTTTTTTTTTTTTTTTTTTTTTTTAAAGTAGCTTTTCCTTTACCACTCCCCGGCCCGTCAAATGCTGGCTTTTAAAAGGTGTTTTGCTGTTCCCAGGCAGTTTTAA
>JAAGNO010016523.1:26521-40944 GCA_033439905.1 Ceryle rudis | reverse complement strand
ATTTGAGCTGGAGGTTGCAAGAGGAACGATCCTTTTTTTTTTTTTTTTTTTTTTTAAAGTAGCTTTTCCTGTAGCACTCCCAGGCCAGTACAATGCTGGCTTTTAAAAGTGATTTGTCTGTTACCAGGCAGTTTTAAACTTTTACTTCCTTAGTCCTTGCAAACTAGAAATACAAGGAGACTTAAAAAAAAAAAAACATCTCCTGGGGATTGTTTTTATAGTAACAGTGAAAGCTTAAAATGCTGCAGTGGCAGCCAAATTATTTTTCTTGTAGTGGAAACAATACCAACAACTGGAGTCTACATACAAAACAGTTTAAAGCTACCCATAAAAATGACTAACAAATGAGTGCAACATTTCTTTTTATCATTTACTCTTTATAAAAAGTGACAGTTTGAAGGCTACTCATTTGGCAAGTTATTTCCCCTCCAGAGTCGTGGTTGTTCAGTAATTAAAGGATATATAAAATACAGGCGTATACGTACTAGTACAGTCTAACGTTATGGTGTGGTTTAGGACACAGTCTTTTTATCTCTCACCGATGGAAAACTAGGTGGATATATGCAAAATTTAGCTTAATATCAGACGAAATTTTTAAGAACATGTTCATGACTAAAGTCAAAGTCCTATTTACTTTGCTATACTCCTAAATAGTTCAGAATGAGGTTGTCCAAAGATGTGTAGTTACCTCAGGGCATAGAGGAGTATTTTCTCCCATGACTAAACAAATGACTTCTTGAGCATGGTTGAAATCAAACATTTAAAATATTATTAATTACTAATGCATATTGCTGAGAATTTTTTTAAAAAGTCATGTGTGTTATCCTTAAGTAAGAAATTACTTTTAAGAATCTAAATTAGTAAAAATGGTACTGGTGGTTATCTAAGACAATGTCACTCCTGAAAATGGCACTGAAGTTTTTAAGTCACTTTAGGTTGGTTTTGAAATCTTTGCCTGATATTTCTTCACTTACTTGCTGGCAGAGACCCTTTCTATACCTGTAAGTAGTAAAAAATATATTGCTCCCTCTGAAAGTAAAGAGCTAAAAATAATACAGGACTCGGTATAGTCAACATAAAGGCAAAATAGAAAAACATTCGTTCAAGAAAATGAAATAAGAGAACTTAAAGCTCTGGTTGCAGAGCAGGGAAGTGCTTTAGATGGGACTTGCAGCAGTTGCTGGTCTAATTCTGGTCCACGGCAGTCGGTGGCTGGCTCCCAGCAACCAGTGCGGGGCTGCTCTGTGGGGCACATGAAAAGGTTAGGCAGAGCCTAGGGTGTTACTGGATGTTGGTACCATGTCACACACCCCACTGCATCCATCTGTTAGGATGCACGATGCAGGGTCGGTTACTCCAGTAACAACAGTATTCCCTGCCCAAATGAGGTACTGAAGGCAGGGACAAGTATTTGATACACGGTGTGTGGCTGTGCTCTGAACAGCTGTCCTTCAATTTCAACATGCAAGTGCTTGTCCGATGAGTGTCCAAATAATGATGTTGTAGTTGTATATTTAGAGTGTATCAGGTCCAACAGAAAAGGAAAAATGGTTCATAATCTGAAATCTCCCCAAAGCCTGCATTAGCTAATAATGACCTACTAATTTGTGTTAGTACCGGTTATAGCTATTGCTATGTATTAGTGCCTGACCAAAAGTCCTGGTCCATAAGATTGAGATTAAGCCAATAACGTTCCCAAACAAGCAATGGCTTAATTCTAAGCACTTTTCAAAATGGCCACTATTACTGTGAGAAACTGATAGAGTTTATATAAAAAATAGTGGAATAATAGCATCTCATTTGATTATACAAAGTAGTTTTTTTCCTCAGTGTTTTAGTTCTCAAAATTCCCAGAATACACGACACTGAAACTGTTCACTTGAGAAATTAAGTACCGTATGTGATAAGACAGTCATGTGAAATTTTTAAGCTGTCATTAAAAATGATTGTAATTAGGACAAACTATATGAAAATGCTTTAAAATTGAGACCCTGGTGAATTAAAAATTAAGGGGTGTATTATGTATTATCACATTGAAGGGCAGGGATTTATGTGTGTATCTCCCATTAACACTAATGTGAGTTGTATTCATAAATTTACGCTCCGTGCCTTGCGATGAGCCTACACCCCCTCGTTTGTTTTCGCCGAACAACCTCCGCTTTTGCAGTACTCCAACACAATACCTCTGCCTGCAGAGAAGGAGCGGAACGGCAAAACAGAAGTTTAAACTGTTTTCCCTTACAAATCTAGGCCCCCAGACAGAGCCAAATGAAATTCGTCTAAGCAGTAGCTGTACTCCCATGAGGAAGGTTTACTTATGAAAAGTAACTGTCACAGAGTCTGCTCTTCCCTGTAACTCCTCCTGTGCTTAGTAACTAGGGCTTGGGCTGAGATCGTTTTTATTATGTCCCCTCTAAAGGCAGGAAGGCTATTTCTGGGGGTAGGCTTGAAAAAGGGTTTCAGTTGGTAGCCTTCAAAAGAAGCCATGTTCACAGCAGCGTGTGGTTCCCACGTGGCGAGTGAACGTGTGCTGTAAGGAGAGTGCACAAATCAAACACACCCCTGAACCTGGTGGGACGTAGGACTGGAACCCACCTGGACACAGTGTGACCTGATCTAGGTGATTCTGCTCTGGCAGGGGGGTTCGACTAGATGATCTTTTGAGGTCTCTTCCGACACCTAAGATTCTGTGATTCTCTGACTGATGTCTCAGCAGCAAACAGGAGTCTACCCAGGGACTGCACTGGGCTTTGGGTCGCAGTCAGGTGAGGGGCAAGCCGCTGAGGTTTAGGCTGCAAAAGGTTCCCAGTTCACTGTACGTCTCAGGATAGCTGGTTCTTTCCTTATAGCCCCAACATCAGAAACAATGTGATATTTTTGTATCCTGGCTTTCACCAGAAAGAAATGTAGCCCTTGTTCTAACAAGAAAAACTTTAATAATTGAATCCTAAAAGTTGATTTTTTTTCTTTTTTTTTTAAATCTTGATCTGTATATAGATATATTTAGTTTTCATGTATATGGTTACCAAGTCCATCTCATACCCTTATCATCCCATCTGCTCCTTTTTACACCCGTGGATTTGGCACTCCACTAAGGTAAGCTGGTTCATCCGTAGTTTAGGGTTTGCTGAGAGTCTGCTAACAGCACTCAACAGAAATGTCCTGTCCTACTGCCTTTATAAATGAACCCATCCTAATTCTATTTCAAATACATTAAAAGAATGGTCATGTTACTGCACTATAGCTTACAGCAAAAAAAACAACCAACAAACCACAGCTCATACCTCGTTACCTCTCTATGGCGTTGCAAAATTGTAATTATACTAATACACTACATTCTTTTCAACATATTTTCCCTGGGGCAAAATAAATAAATCTAAATAAAACAGATATATGTAGAGTCAGTACATTTCCTATTTTATTAATTAACACCTGAGCAAAATGTTTTTCCTCCCTGTTGCCAAGCCAGAAAAAGCACTGATGAATTTCCAAGCAGAGTAATGAATACCAGGTTTATTTCTTTATTGGTACCTGTGGATTCTGTTGTATTGCTTGTTAACAGATGCAAGCGGGCAATATAACTATTACATCAGGCAATAATATAGAAACCCAGGCAGTTCCTAAGCAACAGACCAGCACTGAGTCTTGCCAGCTATTCTCTAGGATTCCCTCAGACACAGTAAGTGAAGAGGAGTTGGACAATATAGTCTAATTTTGAGAAAGGAATAAAGCATGAAACTGGTGATTTTCAAAATCATATTTTTGCAGATTTCTTACCAAATCAAAAGAGCTAAAATTGAAAACTGTCAGAAACGTTTCAGCTCAAGAGCTGCATAAACTTTACTATTGTTCAGGCAGCTAAACAGAAACAGCTATTTTACTTCATACCTTGCCCACAGAAATAACAAAAAATAAACATCATAATAATAGAGCCTCTTCGGCTTGTTGTGCTGAAACTGGATTTTGTGGTGTTTCCTTTTGTAGGCTCACTCATCAGTTTAGCCTAAAAGTAAAACATTTTTCATCTGTTCTGTATGAATTCCACGGTCAGTCAAATCTGGATGGTGATGGAAAAATTCATAATAAATCATTCTGCTTAAGCCATATAAACTGTGTGTGCACGCATGAACATAATTTTCTGCGTACACAAAATAAAAAGGTGTATTTCAAAGCAATGTCACTCATATGTCAGTAGCTGGTACAGTTTCTTAGTCTACGCATTGCATATCGTAAAAAGGACATCTGCTTTATATATAACTGGGGATTCAATGAAGCAGCAAAGCTGGGATCTTTTTTATTATCCATAACTTTCTTTGCAATGGACCAATCCAAGCTTGGACTCTCAGTATTGGGAGAACATTGTTTCCACACTTTGATTTCGTCCAATATGGCACTCTGTGTCAAGCTCAGGTTTTGAGCCAAACTTCTAATGAAGGGTAGCACTCTTTCATCTAAGTATGAATAATGTCCTTTCAGAAAACAGTTTATATTTAGAATAAATAAGAACAGACATACATGCACATACACTGATGGACCCAAATGCACATGGTTCCAGAAGCACAAACATGACCAAACAAGAAGAAAATACTATAAAGCAGATGTTCTCTGGGTTTGAATGCTCCATTGGTTTCCATCCACCATGTAAGGTTCTTCCCTGCTAAGGGAGTAGAAGTAGGTTTGACAGAGGAGTTTGCAATGTGAAAAGTTTTACCTTGCTTGGGAGGTGGGAAGTGGTGGCTTTCTACACTGAAGACTTTATCTTTTTGGGAAAAAAACCCAAAAACAAAAAACCAACCCTGAAACACAAAATTATGACGTCTCCAAAACAAAATTATCTGTTGAGATATTCAAGCTATGGACCAAAATACTTTCCTTTTTTTTAAAAAAAAAAAAAGTTAAATAATCAAACTCTTTCACAAGAGTTCTGGTTGTGTGCCTCAAGCCTATCGTTCTCTAGGCCCATCTTCCCCCCCATTTTTGTTTTACAGTAGCACATTAAGAGTGTGCAAGATGGATATACTGAATTCCTGGGCACCAAACGATGCACGGCTGCTGGAGCAAGAGACATTGAGGCACCCAGGCTGTGGCTCCCATCAAGGTACCGATGCAGTGGTGGTTCAATGGCTTTTCTCTCTTTTCTCTACCGAGCTGTTCCAGTTTTCAGGGTGTTAGATATTTTTCAAATAAGTAATAAAGTATGGTTTGAGAAACAGCCACTTTCTGCTCTCTCAAAGGGCAAGAGAAATATGCATCTTAATGAAACCCCCATTTTCTATTAAAAAAAAAAAACAGTTTTAGTGAAACAAAGTCACCCAACCATACAACTCAGTCCACACATTTCCATCCGCTCCTCCTTCCCCTCCCCTCCCAATCTCCAAGCCATTCTCTGCCTGTCTGATATATGTTGACATGAGAATTAAATCACTAAGAAGTATGAATGCTTTCTCTTTAACAGAAAGCCAGGTTACTATTCCTAGCATGGAAAGTTAAATGAAATCATGCTGTGAGTGAATTCCTATTGATTTCTTCAGGATTGATCAGAAACATTTGTCAAACTTTTGTTTTCTTTCTGTCCTACATCTTCTTTGGACACATAGTTAAACATACTAAGGAACGTTTACATTTTAAAAACGTGTTCTAAGGTCATTATATAAACATACATGTAATAAAAGTGACTGGTGATTTATATTATCTATATACATTCAGATACTTTATTTTTGAAGCCAAGGTTTTAAAAAAAATAGGTGCCTAAATTCAGACACCTAAGTCTATGTTTACAGTTTTCGGTTGCCTGATTTTCAAACATGTTAGTACTCAGAATCTCCTTTTTTTTTTTTTTTTTTTATTTTCCCCTGTTAGCTTAAGGTGCCTAGAAGTTTGGGACAACAATTACATTTGGCTGGTTTTCATCTATCAGAGTCAGAAAAGGAAAAATAAAGAAGATTATAAACACACAAAGGATATAAAGGTAAAAATAAGAAAACTAAATCCACTTTTTTTTTTTTCCCCACATTTAATTGTGGAAAATGAGTTGTGTTGGTATAAGACACGTGAGCCCAATCCAGCAGATTTATGCTTGCTAACTGAATTTGACCCGAAGCCCTCCTTCGAAGCATTTGTCTTTTCTTTTTTAAGTTCACACGGAGGCCTCCAGTCTCAAAAATGTGTGCGCGCTTCTGCACCTAATGTATATGCATATTCAGTGGGGCTGCATATGGAAAAGGAGCATCCGTGCCAACAATTTTACAGCTAACAGGCTTTTTGCATGTGTGAGTCTCTGAGGGTCGTATGCTGTGGGGGTAATTGCGCATGTAAATCCAGCGGGCAGCCGCACACGCAGCCAACGCGTCCAGCTGCATTAATGCTTTTTATTGTTTTAAACTAGCGAGCAAAAGCAAGTGAGAAAAATGATACTGTTTTAGACACCTGGACCTTGAAATAATAATAATAGAAAAGCCCTAAAAACTGATTATGGACCTTGAAATGGTGTGGTTGAGCTTTCCAAACCTGCCCTTGCATCCCTCTCATAAACACAGGTCACTCTAACATTAGGGACGGTTAGATTTGTGGTTTTAATTACAAGAAAAATCTTTATTTTTTTTTTTAGGCAGTCAACATCAGCTGATGACGTTCTAGTATCTGAAGGGAGAAAATTAATATTAAAAAAAAAAGCCTAGGAAAAAATAAATAAATACATAACAAGAAAAAGTTAGTGGAGCAGCTGTGTAAATAATATGAACAATGTTAAAGAATAAAAGGAAACTGCCAGAGCCACTTGGGATGAGGAGGGAGCCTAAAATCACCAGTTGCTCTAACTAGGTCTTGCTCAGGGCTTGTGCCTGGTTTTTTTCTGCCAACTCCAGACCTGCCTTAGAAGGCATTTTCTTGAAAGGCATCACAAGAAGGGAAGGAAAATGAGGTTATCCCATAAAATAACCTACTGCTATTTGGTAAGGACACAGGAATAGAAAATGAAGCAATGGTTTAATATTAGGACTAGAAGCTGCATGAAGTAATTAGCTGAACATTTACTTCATTCATCAGTGAAGAGTAAATGCTGAATTGTGTTGAACTTAATGAAAAACCTCGATGGTTTGGCTGCAGGCTTTGCTGAATGACATGACTCGTCCATGAAAATGCTCTGAAGCTCAAACACCGAGCTACGTTTGTGCACCAGGAGCTCCAGACTTGGAAGCTGGCAAGGTGAGAAAGTCATCCTTTAATGTCCTGGGGGCAGGAGACGTGTGGGTTTGGACCTAGTGGGTGAGATCTCCATTCTTCATCTGAATTCTGTAACACTTTTCATGATAGAAAACACTTTTCATTTTCACTTGAAGATAGACTAGGATCAGCAAATTAAAACTAAATCAAGCAATGTACACGTTCTTGTTGTTGCTTGGAAGTTACATGTAGTAAATTGGTAATATAAAATACTCTGGTTTAGTCTAATTAGAGATCTGTTGCTTGGATGTGTTAGGATGTAAATTAAATTTTTGAGGCTTTACTAATAGACAAGGTGCTAGGAAGAAATTATTAGTTAAACCCTGATGATTATTATTTGTCAGGTTTAATCTTTACTTTGTAAATGAATGCAAGGCTTTGAAAAGGAGCCAGGGATGCTTCCTCCGGACAGGAAATCTGTATTTCTGTGTAGAGACTCAGTGCAAGGTTGAGGCCATGGTGCTTTGCAGACATCAGCATGCTTTGATCACCACAGAGAACAGAGCTTACCTTTAGGGCTCAGGAATCTCCATGTTGATTTATTCTGGTACTTATGCTATCATGTCTACAAGAGATGGGATTTTGGTGATGCTGATACTGGTCCACAGTGTGAACTGGGTCAAGACCACAAGTAGCTTGTGTCCCATTGGTGCAAGAGAAGTTCCTTTATGGAGAAGGACCCAAGTTGTACGTGGACCGGCCGTGAAAGGTGTAGAAAGGATGGGGAACTCACTAACAGTTCCCTTGGCAATTGCATCCTTTACCATCTTCCTGCCTTTCCAGCAGCAGGGCTTGGCCCTAGGAAACTCACCTCCCAGCACCAGCCTGAGTCCTGTAATGGTAGCCAGGGTTGCTATTAAACAACCAGACTGAGCTGGCACTGCTCTTCAGCTCATTGCAGCATCCGCTCAGTGCAGTAGAGCTGCTCTGCCATGTACCCGAGCTCACATATTGCCATAGTTCCCACCAATGCAAGCCGAGATACGGCCCTGCTGTTGCCTTGGCAAAGCAATATAACCTACAGAAATGTATAGTAAAATTGTTCTGTTGTCCTACCGCGGTTGTGATTATTTCTGGTGCATGCTAAGCACCCTGAGCTTCACCATTGAGCTAAAAGTTGTCCATGAGCAGAGTTACTAGCCCATGGGTCTGACTTACTTAAGCTGGCAAGGAGCCAATGATCTGCTGGAAGGCAGGAAAGAAACCTGGTGAAGCACAGGCTGAAAAGATTCCCTTTGTGCCAGCATGCTAAGTAGAAAGTCACTACTGAATACACACGGGCCAGATCCAAAATCTGTTTAACACTGTGGGAATTTTTGCACTAACTGTGATGGCCTTTGCTGCAACCCATGGGCTCTGACCTTCCATATCCTGTGCAGCTGTACAGTCATCTTTGTGCAAGCAAATTAGGTGCATTAGAAGCATGAAATTACCTGCAAGTGCCCTAGAACTAATTTGTGTCAGTGACATGAACAAAGCAAGGTACAGGACAAAAGAGACCGGATCTGCTTTGTCTACAAGGTAAGTCAGAGGCCAACAAAATGTGAAGAGTTAGTCTAGAGAATTCTGTAAATATCAAGAAAAGGGAAATAACACCACTTGGGGAAAATTTTCAGGCCAGTGAAATCCAGGGGAGTTTAACTACTGATGTCAGTGAAACAAATACTGCACATAAAGCACATGAATGTTATGAGATGTAAAGACTTTCAGGAATGAGGCCAAGCTTGCTAATTGTTTTCCACCAGATTCATCATTCCCAGCACAACACCCCATGCACTGACATAGCCGTTGTTCTCAGCCTGGTATCTTCCCTTTGCCGTCATGTTTTTGCACAAAGGTGGCTGCAAAATTACTCTGCCATCTCCTTCAGCAGTCAGGAGGGCTGGGACTGGGGAAGGCATTTAGAAGGCAGTGCCAAAGAGCTGAATGCTCCCCTGTATGAATTCTTTCTCTGCTATGAAACATCTGAAGCCTGCATGGTGCCTACTCCATTTCCTGAACAAGGGCCATGGGGAGAGGAAAGCCAAGGCAAACTGCGCTCCAGGAGGACTGGGGTTTTAGAAGGTTTCTAAGGGATGTCCAGCCAGCACAAGTTACAACAGTCTTGTGGGCTCTGGCCCTCACTGGCCACACTGGGCACCACCACAGTGCATCTATTCAAGGATGGTCATGCTCTCTTGACTTCTAGGTAATCCTATTGACCCAGTGCCTGGACCACCTTGGTGAGCTTCCAAAGCATTTGCTGTTTCTTCTCAATCATGTTCCTGTGTCCCCAGTTCATTGGGATGTGGGCAAATGCTTATTGCTACTTTTTTCATGATTGACTGACTGCAGGCTATATCCTTCCCCAGATTTCATCAGGATTTTTGCTGGTTACTTGATGCTTTATTGCCCTTATTATGAAGTGCAGTTGCTGTATGATGTCAGATAATAGTTACGTTGGGTTTGGTGTTTTTTTCAGTCTCCTTTGCCAAGTCTGAGTTCCTTGCTTCCTGACTGAGTAGATTTGCTACCTTAGATTCTAGAATGTATTGTTTTAGTAGCTGTGTGACTTTGTGTGTGTGTGCAGGAAGCAAGAAAAAAAAAAATTTATTTCTAACTGAAATCTATCTAATTATGTGCATAAAGTAAGTACATGTCTATTCAGAAGGGTAATAGTGGTCTTAGTATTTAATTACAACCTGAGTTATCTGGTGTTCTAAACTGCTATCCCACCCTGCCTCTAGACCTGGAAGACTTAAAGAAAGATAAAGAAGCTCCATGTAGCTTTTACCTGCTTATATCATTTCTATCATTGCAAGATCTGGCAAGAGAGTCAAACACCACATTTTCCCAAAGGTATGTAAAGCATGTGGAGCTGACGGAAAGATTAACAAGTTTTCTGTGGAAGGAACATACATCTGCTAGGGTGAGGAGAGCCTTCACTGATGTGCCACTTGTAAATGCGTATGAACCTTGTAATAGGTGCGGTGCTTTTGCTCAACAGCTGCAATCTTTTCATTGTACCTCTTTTGCTGAATTCGGATAAAAGCACTTCATCGTCAACAAATCTAATATCTGTTCTTGTCCCACTTGAAAGGGTCAAATGAAATTTCCCACCAGAGAACAAAAAAAACCCAAAGCTCCCTAGTGAGTTTGAGTGGCAATGTGCCAAGAGAGAGAGGAGGAGAGGTAATGTCTCTGGTGCTCGGCACAGCAATAATGTCAAGAAGCATGAAAAGCACTCTCTCTCTCTCCAGGCTTGCACACAGCCACACGGCAAGAGAGGCAGGGACAGCACGGCAGCCACACGTCAGCTATGAAATCACGTCCACCCTGAGCTGCTGGGGCAGATCCTCCTCCTCAGAGACTGCCATTCAAGAGATCAGAGGAAGCTATTTGGGGTTACTGTCTCATGGTGGAGGAGGTCAAGAGGCAGGGGTGCTCCAGCTGGAGCAAGAGCCCACTGCAGAGGAGGAAAAGCCTCTTGATGACTTCACAGTCATGGGCAGTATTTCCAATGTACCTGGCTCTGCAGAGGGTAAAGGCTCAGGAAGCTGGAGAGGAACAGGACATGGAAACTCTTCTCTCTAAAGTCTCCCTCCAGTCAGGCATTGCTCAGGATGCTGGTTGGAGACGTTGTGCTGCATTGAGAGAAGGACTTAAAAAAATGGCTTCCATTTACAGTAACACCACCGATCCATTATAAAAATATATTTAAATCTTCAGCAGAATTGCAGTGTTACATTATGGCGTCAAAGGCATTCCAGACATGACACCAAATGCAGAGTCTATAGATTTCTAGCAGCTGACAGGTGTATATTTAGCCCATTCATATGTGCACTTAAGCGCATGTAAATATTTTGCTAGGTCAGAGCTTCTGTGTGCTAAGGAGCCACGTGTGCCAAAGTGTCCATTTCCAGGAGCCTGTGCCTCATGCATTTTCTCAGGACTCTGCAGCGCCAGTGCAAGGTGTTCCTGTTTGTCTTGTATTAACCATTTCTCCTAGTGTCGCTGTAGAAAACAGGTTATCCCGATAACCTGGCAGGTTGTAGCCCAGCTCGCCAGGGACACAGTCCTTGTGCAATGCTTCCTGATACCTTCCTAGATCCCAAGCCTGGAATAAAAAAACCTACAAAGAAGTTAGAGACCAGATGTGATTAGAAACAAGACCATTTTAATCTTTCAAGGTAAAGCTATTAGATGCCTCTGAGCACTTCTTTCCATTATTTGCACAGGATATGGAATAATAACACCCAGAGAACTGCCACACTGTAAACTCGGGGAAAGCCTATGGCCTGTTGAGGGCAGGGGCTGGGAAGTAAAGGCACAAAGAACAGACACCATAATGAAAGAACATGGAGTAGCCCATCACTAACACCCTCTTCCCATATCAGCAATTGGACTCAGTTATGAGAATAAAAGGGACCTTGGCTGCGAATGACTTAGGGCAGCATAAATATGTATTATGAATTTTAGGCTCAGACATAATTAAATGCCATTTGTCAGATCTATGCTTGTTTTTCATCTCATTTGAGTTTTACAGAATGAATTAACTAACAAATGTGCCTCTGACTCTACCATAACAAATCATTTCTCAGAATGGTTGCCTCCAAGCTGCAGTGAGAGAGTGACTGGGGGGAGTGACCTTCTGCTGTGAAGTTGTCACGTTCCAGCAGAGCCCTGAGTGGCAATGACAGCCTCAGTAATGGGGAGCCCGTAGTGGCCTGGCAGTCTTGTTGATAACTTGTTAATTTATTTAGTGCAGTGGTGCAGAGGCAAAGATCTGGAGTAAAGGGTGGGGTGGGCTGAGCCTCAGGGTTGAAATATGTAAATATTCTGTGTTTGAGGGGGGAAAAAAAAAATATTTCTTGTTCATTGTCACTAAATGAGGTTGGTGACAGGTGCCACTGGCAAGCAAATAGGCAACTGTTTGTACCAATGCAGTTTTCATTAAAAAAAAAAAAAGATACGGCAAATGTACAGTCAGCGGGTGCATAGTTTGGGTAACAGAGCAATAAGTGCACCTCTCCTGGTCATGTGAAAGCACATTTAGGGCACACAAAGTCATTGTCATTCTGAGCTGGGAGAGTCAGAGGACGAGAAACAACTGGTCTGATTGTTTTTGATGTACAAAAGGGAGAAAGAGTTAAGGACCACGGGTGAATAATCCTTTCATTGCAGTTGTATCTTGAAGAGTTATCTCACTTTGACCCATGGCATCAAAGCAAAGGTCCTTTTTATACTTAGCAAATTATTATAGCAAAGGGATGGATTTATAAGCTAACTCAGCTATAGTTTCTGCTGCATTAGGAAATCCTCAGGAAGTTGTGGGTGATGCACACTTTAAAGGATCTGACATCTCCAAGTGACAAGCTCCTTCCAGACACCAGGTCCACTGGTAATGACACAAAATGGATACTCAAAAGTCAAAGCATTCATTTTCTGTTTGGACAGTCTCACATGTTGTCCCTAGCAGAAGGTCTACTGCAGCTGTATTCTTCATGATACATAGTTCATAAATCTATGAAAGTTGTTCATCATATCAGGCTAATGAAAATATACTGAATGATACACTGTGACTGGAAAGCAGCACTGGCAAACTGGCAAATGAAACAAACAAACTTGCTAAGAGTTGTCTTCTGCACAGCTCTGCAGACTTTACCCTTAAAATATCTTAAAGATGGGGTAGAAAGTATTTAACAAATAATGTGCTGTCACTTGAAAAACAAAACCAGATGGTGGTGTTACTGTATCCAGTGACTTAAACATAATGCCATGTGTCTGCAGGAAAACAATAACCCTCGCACAGCACAACCCTGCAAACCTTAAGTTATATATGCTGATGAGTTCTCTCATGAATGAGAGGAAAGAAACAGCACCCTGTGGCTGGTTGGAATAGATGATCTTTAAGGTGCCTTCCAACCCTGACAATTCTATAGATTATATGATCCTGCTCTGGCAGGGGGGTTGGACTCGAAGATCTCCAAGGTCCCTTCCAACCCCTGACATCCTCTGTGGGTGTGTGATCAGTAGGAGAAGTAGTTACAAGTATTGGATCTTAACCATGAGTACAGCCATTCTCACAGCAGGTGGAGAAGAAGCAAGTTTCCCTCTTCCCCAGTGAGGGAAGCAATGCTCTACAGGCACCCTGAGTTGCAGTCACACTGTCCATGTTCAGGGAGCCTATTAAACCACACATCATCTTTTTGCTCTTTGCAGGCCCCTCTTGTGTTACCGTATCTGAGCTGCGTCCTGCAGCTTCTGGAGAATTTGGAGAGCACACAGGACACCTCTGCTCTTGACCTCAGTACACGAACGTGCATGAGGAATTTCCCCTGAACATTTATTATCCCTGGTGCCATAGTCAACAGTTGTCTGGGTAACTGAGCAAATTTACTTGAACTCTTTATTTCCCAGGTCTTATTTTACTAAGGAAGGCAATAAATCAATGACAGGAAAAGTACTCACCAGGCAGAAATTGGGTAGCTCCATGACTTAATCAGCACTGATTAATGCCAGTCGGGAATCTATCTCTGCATTTCTTTGGAATACATTTTGGAAAGTCTAGTAGTTCCTAGCAGAGTTTTGCATGAAAAATTAAATTACTTTCATATTCCTGTCTCTCCTCAACTACTGAGTTCCTTGAGGCTCACAACACCTTTCCATGTAGGTATGTACAGGTGCTACATGGACCAGTGCTCCCTTAGGAGATGAAGCCAGATGGTCTCTGGAGAGCCCAGCACCAGGTTTGGGTGACAGGTGTCAGGAAAGCACTGGCAGCCACAGCCAGATAAGATGTTTCTCTTCCTCTCTGGCTGTAACAAACTGAAAAGGCCAAAGATACGTCAGAGAGAAGCAGCCAGAGGTAGGGATGGGGGATGGAGCTGCGTCAGAAACAGCCCTTCTTCTGTGGGAGTGGAAGAGGAGCCATGACTCCTGAGGAAGGTCAAGGCTGGCCAGTGAACAACCCAGGCAGAAACCCCCAGACGGATAAACAGTCCAGACATCTGGTGAGATCCCGGCATTGCTGCAATCAGTGAGGTTTTGGCACTGACTTTGACACTGCCAGGATTTCCCCTGTAATTAGCAGCCTGCAGCCTGTCTGGGGAGGATGTTCCCTCCGGAAAGCTGCTGGAACTGGGCTGCGAATTGAGCTTAATCTCTGTGAAGCCAGGAACAACACCTAGTTAGTCTCTGTCGTTCCCCACACAACCCCCCCC